>JAHBCN010008661.1:0-37734 GCA_019359885.1 Listronotus oregonensis | reverse complement strand
ATTCTGAGGAGAGTACCTCTGTATATTTAACTTTATCTCACCCAAAAAATTAGTGTTCTTTAAGTACCAACATATTTAAAAAGCATTTTTTTTAGAAATCAATACTAAAAATTTTCCCTGTATGTACCAAATTATAAGCGGCCCTGAATATTTTTCTCAAAAAAAAATAAGCTTCTTAAAGATTAGCGATTTTTTGATTTATAAAAGTTAAGTTTTTTTAAAAAATGTTTGGTTTTGGAGTAGATGACAAAATTTTAAAATATTTTAATTTCAATTTTTTGTTTCCCAAAAATAAATTAAGATAATATTTTCTATATGTACAAAAAGCAGGTTCTTTTATTTTTAAACTCAGACTATACTAAAACATAATCTCTGTAATTTTAGGTATTTTTTAAATATAAAATACAGTTAATGTTTACTGCCCATTTTTTTTTTCACCCCCATTACAATGAAAACAATTTGCCTATTTTTCTATTCCCAAAACTTCAGGTTGGTGCATTAGTTTTTAGGCCTTACCGTGGTCGGGGTTTGGGGGATTTAAATTTGTTTTTAATCACGATTTAAATCACTTGATTTTAAAATTTTAAATCATGATTAAATCAAAAAAAAAAATTATAAAAAAAAAATTTTGGGGTTTTTGGAAAAATGAAAAAAAAATAAATTAGTTATATAGTAAATTAATTTATTACAAGAACACAAGAAAATGATAGAAGTATTTTTGCAGAAAATTTTAAAAAAAACAAATTTAATTGTAATTTTTTGGAAACACTAGTTTACTTTTTCATACCTTCATTCGTAGTTTAGAGTGCACTAAACCAAATGTTGAGAATATCCTTTTACTGATGAGACAAGCAGCTGCACGAGCAGTTGTGTAATTAGGGGAAATTTTTTTTCAATAATATCGGGGGTTTTCGTTGTGATTTTCACCAGTCAATGGGTTTTTAGTTTTTAAATATCTTGAAACATAAACGTTAAAAGGTCGTTTTGGGCAAGAAATTTGATGATTAGTTGTAATAAACCCTATCGGGATACAGTTTTTTTGATTTTGTAATGCAATTTTTTTTTCAGTATATGTCAAACTTTGTGCCGGGGTCGATAAATGCCAGAAAATAGGGGTTATAAATATTATATCGTTTTAAAATTTTGCAGTTGATGTAATGTTAGATTATTTCTTAAAAGTATTCTTCTAAAAATTTTAAATTGCTCAAACATCTGAAATAGTGGGTTTTTTAAAACAAAATTTTAAAAATTTTGAGGTAATCTTCAGATTTTTAAATGAATTTTTAAAAATTTTTTTCCCTGATAATATTTCAACTTTTCTTTGTGTTTTCACTGATTCAAAAAAGTATGGGCCATGATTCGGTAAATATTTGGAGTCTGCGGAGTTCCACAACATCACTAGGTATGACTATTTTTTTCCCTCCTTTTTTGGCATTTTTGGAGATGCAAAATGATTGTTCCAAAAGACTTTGTTTTGGGACTCATGTTTTTATTTTCAACGATTTCCAAATCTTTACATAATAAATTTAGTATATTTTAGCACAGCCATATGCTATTACATTGAATTTATGATGCCTTTATTTCATTTCGCATTGCAGACTTTTAGCTGATTATCTGGCTCTCACTGTACAATCATATTTTTTTTAGTTTTTTTTTATAAGGGTTGCTTTTCTTTGGGTAGTGGATGTATGTGGATGCCCAGTTGATCTACAGTGTCGAATCAAAGGAGGAGCCATTTTCTGCAGTAACTGTTGCAGATACTATGGGTTCATTATAAAATTGACCATCCATCGAGTGAAAGACAAACGTTACTTAGAAAACCCCCCTTAAAGATTTGCTTCTTTCTTTATATTTTGATCAAGCAGTCTGCCTGACACATCGTTGACTGGGGGTACATATCCAGGTCGCAGTAGTGCATAGCTTTCTTAATTTGGAAAAATTTAATTTTGGAGGTTAATACGTAAAAAATGAAAAACCAAAGGTTGGCCCTTTAAACACCTTTTTTTTTTTGACGGGATTGGGGGGAAATGGTCAATTGGGGTTTTTTAGTTTGAATTTGTGACGATTTATGCTTAAGACGTTGATAAAATTTAAAAAAAAACAATATGAGGCTTAATTGCCCATAGATGATAGATGGATGAAAATATCTAAAAACACATTGGGTCTGGGGCTTTATTGTCAGGGAAATTTTTAAAATTTTTTTCCAGTTTTTTGATAGACCCCGTCAACTGAATGATTTTTTTAAAGCAAAAAAAAAAAATTTTGAATGAGCCACTTTTTGAGAAATAAAAGGTGTGTGAAAAATTTTTTTACCTTATTTTTCTGATCAAATTTATTTTTAAAAAATTGCTATATTAGTGTTTGTTTTTTGTTCTTTGATTTTTTGTTTCTATCTAATTTATTGGTAAAAAAGAAAAATAAAAAAAATTGAATTTTTCAAACATTTTTTTCTTTCAAAAGGACTCGGTTAAAATTTGTGAGAAAGGTAGGGAAAAATTTTTTTTGAAGATTGTTTCTAATTTAAAAAAAATTTTTATGGTTATCCATTTGGAACCAAAACAAAATTCATGTAAAAAAAACCTGGTTCCCTGTCTTTTTTTTTCTTTCAATGTTCCCAAAACTTTTAAAACCGATCAAAATAATATTATGGTTTAAAACTTTTAAACTTGTTAAGATTTTCTGGGAAAAACCTTTGTAGAACGTAAATGCGGGTTTTGACAGGATTTTTAAAAAATGCAAGTGCTATCTGCGGTAAATATTTAAATAAGAGTTTATAAAAACGAAAAAAATTAGGAGATAGGGGGAACGTTTAAGAATAAACCCGTTAAAACTTCGATTTATTTTCAAAAAAAATCATGATTTTTTTTAAAAAAATCGCGATTTTTTATTTTTTTAAATCATGATTTTTTTCAACCCCGTTTTTGGAGTGTCCCAAGATAAAAAAAAAATATTAAGGGGGGGATTTTGATTTTAAAAATAAAAAAAACCATTTTTTTTTCATATTTTTTTTTTCTAGATATTCAAGAATACCCCTTAAAAGGAAAATTTGAATTGAAGAAGCAAAATTGTTCGGCGCAATAAAAACTAGAATCTTTTTTAAATTCAAAGTTCTGAGTTTCGACCTTCAATGCTCCAAATTTTAAATACTGGAAGGACTGGAATCCTCCACCAGAATACGCCATTTTTTTGAATCCCCACTTTGGCGGCCTACAGTTTTATACTCTCAAAATATCAATAAACTAGTAAAAAAAAGGATACAAAAATATTTATTGTTTTTTTTTAGCGTTTAAATAACACCCAAATTTTGGGGGCTGAACCAGAATACCCCCCAAAATACAGATTTTTTAAGTCCTCCTTTAAAACCCGCAGGAATTAAGACAGAGCCGTAGTGAGGCGACTTTTTTAAAAGTCAAAAGGGGCCAAGCTTCCTATAGAAAAACTCCCCACTCAAAAGTATATAAGAGATATACAAAATAACCCGATTTCACCGGAACCAAACAAAAAACACTGGGAAATTTTCCCTCCTTGAATTTTTTAAAAAATTGCAAAACAGTGTTGGTAGTGTCGGGAAAAATTTCCTGTTGAAGGGTCCTCCAGTTGGTGTCCCAGGAAATCAATGACAAGGTAATTTATTTTTAAATTTATCATTTTAAGCTGAACAAAAGATAAGTAAAAGTAGTTGCAAACATCAAAAAACCCCGAAAATACAAAGCTTGTCCCTTCAGCCAGTAAATTAAGGGTCACCCCCTTTGGGACAGCCAATGTTATTTTACCAGTTTTTTTTGACAAACTTTAAATTTAAATTTTCCCCTTTTTATTTTGTGTTGCTTCCCAAAAGTTAAACCTGCATTTTGTTTATAAAGGAGAGGGATTCTGTACGATAACACACCCAGCTTAGGGCCCCCTTTTTAATTTCCATTTCATTGGTTCATAAAGAGTATTTGATGGCTAAAAATTTCAAGACGATGAAAATGTTGCCAAGTTTTTTATGAGAGATTTAAAGGGTGACTTACTATGTGGGGAAATAATGAAAAAAACATGACGGATCCCCTTTTGACATTTTTTAATTCCGTAATTTTATCCCTCAAAAAAAAAATATAGGCACGTGTCTCTTTTTGGGGCAAATAAAAAGGTAAAATCAAAATTTGAAAATTTTGTCGCTTAAGATCAAAAAAATTTTAAATTTCAGAATGATCCTATATTTTCTTGAAGAGGTACAGAAAAAAATTTTATACAAAGGTTTATTTATAAGAATTGTCGTAATCTGCTGTTTTGAAAAAAGTATACGGGGCCGATAAAAAAATTATTGGGCCTTTTTTTTTTTGGAAAATTGTTTTTTTAATCTATAAAGATAGAAAATATTATTTTTTTAATAAACTCACCTTGGATAATATTGGTTTTTATACGATTTATTTAAACTTAATTACTTTAACTCACAGTATGCTAGGAAACAAAAGCTAATATTCTAAAACGAAATTATGTTGACATTCTAGTTGTTAACATTTAACGTCAATTTTAGTTTACATTTTAAATTTGTGAAAATGGCTATTGATAATTGGATACGATATCAATTCATATTGAAAGGGGAAAAAAACGAAAAATGGGGCAAAATTTATGTTGTTCGCTATCCGGAAAGACAGCAACCAAAAGCCAGATACTAAAATATGACCAAATGCGTAGTGTATTTGCTTTTTATGGATCGATTCGTTTATCATCTGGAATTGAGATTTGCGGGATGTTAGATTGTAAAGGTTAATGGGAACTGAAACTGGCATTTTAAAATCTAAGGCTAAAGAATTTGACGTCTAATAAATATATGTTGTTAATATTATCCAATATTTGCACCCTAGTGATGATGTAAAATGATAGGAATTTTATCACTGGTTTTAAATAGATCTAACAAGAATCCTTCTTTTTCACAAAAAAAATTTTTGTCAGATGAATGTCGAATAACAAGTTGCGGTATTCGACGTCATTTAACCTTTCATTAAAGACACTTGGGAAACCCCCAAACCCCCAAAATGGTATACCTGTTCGTCAACAAAGGCGATTTGGAGTAAAAGTAAAAATTGTTTTTTAATAAAAAAATTAAATGCGGATAGATATCTGGTCATACTCCAGTCACACCTTTTCATATCCTTGATGATGTTCGTTAAAAGAAGGAAAATACATTTACTTTCAGCAATATGGCGCCTTCTTATAATGCTTTGAATAAGAGAGTATTTAAATAATCACTTTAGAAACACATGGACCTATAAGGTGACCACCACGATCTCCGGATCTAACACCTCCAGATTTTTTTCTTTCGGGAGTATTGGAAAATAAAATTTATAAAGAAGTCATCTTAACACATTATGAATTTTAAAATTGAAAATGGTGTCAAAAGTGCATTAAAACAGTAGAGGATGAGCATTCGAACTTTTTGCGATGATTGCCATTGGTTATTTCCTTAATCTGAATCTTTATTTCATTTGAAAGTTTATATAGTTTTTTAATTTACTTTTTGTGCCAAATATTTTTTTCATTATTTGTATGTTAAAATATATTGAAAATGTCTTTCCAGATACAATGTCAACATAGTTTTGTTTCATAGCCTACTGTGTGTTTAAAGTAAAAAAGTTTAAATAAATCACATAGAAAACCAGTATATCCATTGTATGTTATATTTCTAAAAGATAATTTAATATTTTTTTTAGATTAAAATATCAGGGTGTTCCATTTAAAAAAATAAGGTTAGGTCCGATAACTGTTTGACCTAACCCCATATACTTATTCTAAAAACGGCACATTTGTCAAAGTTTTAAAATTATTATAAACAAAGTATTAATTTTTTTTAAAACTCTGATAGCGTTATCTTGTTAAGTATGTATAAAAGAAGGGCTCCAAAAGCTAAAAAATTTTTATGACAATTATTTGAGCATTGTTTAAATGTACAATGAAAATGAAACTTTGTTAATTAACAATTATCTACTTGTTGAAAAATTAACTTTAAGTTAAATTTTCAACGGGAGAATTATTTAATGCGTTTTGAAGACATATTTTTTTTTAAATCTTTAAATTAATATTTTATACCTTAAAAAATATATTTAGTGAATAATTTTGACGCCGAGCGTGCAACCAAAATGTCGGGCAGAGGCCCATTTTCAGCGTTAAATTAAAATTATAAATAATGGAGATAGAGTTCTGGGAGTCGTGACTTTTTTCTGAAGATTTTCTTCTCTTTAAGGATCTTTTTTAATTTTCAAAAGACTGTTTATAACTTTTGAGTTTTTTATGTGCTAATAAACACTTCTGAAAATTTGTCTAGACTCTAGACATTATTCCGGATCGAATGAGCTATCGCACGTATTTTTAGCAGTAGTATTCTATTTTTTTCCTTTTTCAACTTATTGCTTAGACTAGTAGATCCCGGGGCTAAAGAAACTCTAGAATCACACCAATAGGAAATCCCCTCGTTAACAAATGCATGATTTAATTTACTAATACAATCGAATAACAAAATACACTTTAAAATTCTGTTATACTACCATAATTGTATTTTATACAAAATAATAAGAATAATAAATACATTCCTTAGTAATCCACTGCGGTATTTGATAATAATCTCTTCTTCCAATATTTGAAGCCTGTTTGTTTTGTTGCGCCTCCAATTTGGGACAATCTGGATTCTATGACCCAAACCACCACAGTAACTGCAACCCCTTTCATCTAGAAAAATACATAATTTTTGAAAAAATAAATCATTGATTTTGATCATTTGGATTATGTAAGAATTATTAGTAACTTTAAAAGGTTGTGTTTTAATATTTCTATATTAATATTACTATATTTTTAACGAGGTTTCAGTGTTAAGTCAAATTTTAGGATCCTTACCTCCCAACTCAAGATATTTCTCGTTTCCGGACACAACCGACAAGAAAGTAGGTACTTTTTTCTTGGCTTCAATAAGCAAGTGTTTCAAGTCCAGAAGCACCATTTCATCGTTCGATTTGTTTATAAAGGTGGTTGCTAAACCCTTGTTTCCTGATCTACCAGTAGACTAATTCTGTGAACTAAAATATACAATTTAGTAAACCATCTCTAGATATTAAAAATGTTTTATCCCTGTATATAAGTTAATTTAAGCTTTGACACTTACACGATTGCATTTAGGTATACATAAAGATTCAAATTTTGCCTTCCCGTTTTCGTCCGAAGGGAATGGATTGAAATACGTGAAAAATTGACAAAATATTAGTTCTCTGATTGGTTTTAAACAAATATTAAATGTTTTTATATTTTTTAATTCACAAAAATAATTTAAACGATAAAAAAATAGTATTAAGGAAAAAAATGTTAAAGAACATAAAAACGGTTTCTTATAAAGTGTATTTCCCCCTTGCATCAATACAAGCTTAAAGACGTCGCCGCATACTGCTCATAAGATTAGTTCAGTTCTTGTGGAATATTCTGCCACTTTTCTAAAAAAAAACAAACTCGGGGAGAGTTCTGAAAGGATTTCTTGAGCACGAATTGATCTGGAAATCATGTCCAAGCATGTTCTATCAGGAGATAATGCAGGCCCTTTAAACGATAGATTTTCTCACCTTTTTGTAAGATGGAGTCGCTCATTGCCGTTCATAAAGACACAATTATCGCCAATAGCCGGTCTCCACAATCTAATGAGAAGATGAGAATATTTCTGATGTATCTGTCACCTGTCATTGTACTTTGAATGTGGATTAATTCAGTACGCCCGGGCAGATCTCAGACTACAAAACATGACACTTCCTCCTGTAAAGGGAGGCATAGGATACATGAGCGGGCTGGGCGTCTCTTGTTAATTTTCTCCCATTCCCTTCTGGTTTCGTAAAAACATAACAGAATTCAAAAATCTTTGAATATGCCACTTCTAGATATACTTATATGGAATTAGTCTCTTGTTAGCGATTTCACATGCAAGACACATCACTTTTAGCAAGACCATTTCTCTCAGCCCACAAATCTTTGCGAATGACCTTCAACCAAAGCTACTATTCTTGCTACATGAACTACTGCCAAATTTTACTGATAAGCACTAACACAAAAAGGCGTACTGGAATGTTATTTTTAAAGAATATGTTACAAAAAGTAATATAACTACTACAGAAATATTTTCATTTTTGATGATAACGGGAAACAAAAATACAGGAAAAAAATTATTTTGGAAAATATTTTTTGACATATTAAAATAAGTGCTACAAAACTTTTGAAACTATGTGTATGTATTACACCTGGGTTATGCCTATAGGCTAATAGTAGGGTGCGTAACTGGATTAAAACACTTTAATGACAGTCAACTAAAGGAAAGAAATTAATTTAGTTTTAAAGTAAAATTTCTACTATAAATTAAATTTATATGATCTTTAAAAAACCCAATAATTTTTTGGGGAGTAACGAATAAAACCTTTATAAACCCAATAAGCAAGGTACAAAGTTCTTGGCTATATTCAAACATACATGAGTTGTCCATTGACCCTAGTACTAGACCCAAAAATGGTATTAGTTACTCGGATTAAAATTAAAATATATGCACAAAAAATTGATGTGTCAAGGATCCATGAATGCCATTATGCCTGTGATTGCGAATTTTGTGAACTGGGTAAAAGTGAGAAGTGTCTTAAATATTAAAAAAATAGAATTTGTCTTACCATAATTTTCAACATCATCAGGCATATCGTAATTAATAACATGAGAATATCAGGAAAATCAAGACCTTTTAAACCACATCTGTAGCCACAAGAACGTCTTCTCTTGTTTTCTAAAAGCTTCCACTGATCTCGACCTCTCTTCTTGATCTAGAAAATAGTAGAAACAATAAGCTAACTTTATGAAACTGGTTTGTAATAAAGGGGCTCAAAAGGAAATTTAGGAAAAACTTAAACATATTAATTGGATGTGATTTTCAAGATTTAAAAATAATCTTTCTAACCTTTTCCAACCCTGTATAGCAACTGCTTCCCCTCCTTCAAAAGCAGATACTCATGAATTGCATCTACGTCTTGTTTCTTTTCGGCGAAAATCAGCACTGGAGGTGGTGTTTTTGTAAGCATTCTAGTAAATAGACGACCTTTTGGGTTCTGCTTAACGATTCTACTTCCTAAAAACAAATAAACGATAATATAATTTCGTAAGTGTTCCAATGTTAAATTTTTATCAAGAGGCGTCTCATATTGGGGGGAACAAAGGGAAATAATGCCCAATTGTATACTTTATTTTTACAAGAAATTATGAATTCCATAGCCTTCTTATATATTAGTATTAAATTTTTTCTTGGAGTTAATCACTGAAGGGATGCTTTCTCCAAGTCATGAGGTATAGATTTGTGCAAACATAGAGTTCTTTGAGCCTTTTTAAAAATGAGCTGAATTTACATTTTAAAATATTGGGTCCGAGTTACCCCTTTTCGGGCTGAATCTCAGAAGTGTAAATGGCTGGTCGGACCCTTCAAAATTCAACCGAGAAGTGTAGCTGACCCGAATATTCATATAACTATATATCTATCTCAAATGTGTATTAGACCATAAAAATAAGTTTTTTATTTTAAATAATGTCTTTAAGAAACCAATAGTCTTCTTGTGTCCAACTTTATGTTGATCACTCTATACAAAAGTATGAAAAACTTTAGTATAATGTAAGTATTGCACTTTTTTTTACCTGTATGACATTTTTTGGGATGCTGCCCCAGCCCTTCGACATTTATGGTCACGGGTTTCACAAGTGCAGATCTGGCAAAATTCTGAATCTTTTAGGCATAGTAGCTGAGAAAAGTAGCGTTTGTCTTTGTCCCAAAAATTGCCAAAAAAGATTTTATGATTTATTCAAATGTCAGAGTAAAGCTTTTTGATGTTTCTACTGGGTATAAACTAACATGTAAAGGTTAGATGAAATCTGATTATGTAACTTCGACTTTGATTTCCAAATAAAATTAAACCACGGAAACAGTGAGCTAACTAGATTTTTATATCAATAAACACTCTGTATCTAAATAACAAAAAGAAAAATGCAATTAGTCTATTTCCATATGCCCTCAGCTTCAAACTCAAATATACTATATTGTTAAAATAAAAAAACATTCCTATTCACAAAGTTTAGCAAAAAAAAATTTTAAAAATGAGTAATGAATAATTAGTAATTTATATAAACAATAAATTAAATGTGACAAAATGTATAAAAATAGAAAAAAGTTAAAAATAAATAAAAATTACACTACTAAATTAAAATCAAACAAAATAATAAAAAATAAAATGACCATAGTAACAAAAAACAGTTTAAAAAACAAAACTAAAACTACACAAATAAATTAGTAAACACATATTTCAGCTATTAATTAAAGTATGCTGTATTGACAAAGAGTAGTTTAACTTATTTTTTAAATCTTAGAGACAGTTATGCATTCTTTGCTTTAATATAATATACATTGTATAATATAAAAATATATAAAATATAATTTATATTAATAATATATAATATAAATATATTTTATACAATATATAATACAACATTTTAAATTGAAATTTTGTCTTTTATAAATAATAATGTTTTATAAATCCCTCAGTATGCAAATCAAAGAGTAGATCCTAAAAAACAGTGACATCAGCTGTTATTACATATCTGTTCTAGAAATGTAGCCCTGTTTTATCCATGTTGTATCAAGGAAGCATACCTGTTAAAACAGACACATAAAAGCGGCTCTAAATTTACTTTTCTTGAAAGATGCACCCCAATTTTTACAAGAGTAGCAAACACTATGAGGTTTTATATTTTTAAATATTTTCTATACTTATTAATCAATATGCATTAAAGGTATCAAAAATCGCTACAGAATACAAGGTTCAAAACTTACATTAAAATATGAAAATATTGTTCTGACGCTTCCTCAAAACCTAAATCTATCATTCGGTCAGCTTCATCCATACAGGGGTATCTACAAACTGACAACTTTACTATTTTTTTTCTAACATGTCCATTAGTCTTCCAGGAGTTGCTACCATTATATGTACTCCCCTAAAAATCAGAAATCACTGTTTTTACATCAACCATATAAACTTTTTAATTTTTTTTATTTCTTTTTATACATTAAATTTCTTTACATTTTTTTTATCAGATATTTAGTAATTGTAGTCTCGGGAAAAATTAAAGTTTTTTTAAAATATTTATAAACCTTAATTCAGTTTTTGCTGTAAAATAAATTGAACTAATATTTAGTTTTTAATATGAATTTTAATAAAAACATATTTGTTAAAACCCAGTTGATTTTGTCTGAGGTTTACCTTGAATAATCTCAATAGATTCATTAACAGGTACACCTCTATGGCTAAACAACTTCTGATTTCAGGCATGTTACTTTTTTCTCAGATGCACAAAAGTGTTGAATAATATCATAGGTTTGTTTAGCTAATTCTCTTGAAGGACATATTATAAGACCATAGGGCCCCTCTTTTTTTATAAATGGGAGTTTTACTTCTTGTTCAAGACAGAACATTATTAGGGGTAATACAAACACTAACGTTTTTCCTGAGCCTGTAAAAGCAATGCCAATCATGTTCTACCTGATAATCTGGAAAATAAATGGAAATTAAATTTTTACTGATATGTCCAAACAAAGTCAGTTCCTTTTTGGGGGTAATGAGACATTTTCAACAAAAACACACATACTAAATTTAACACACATAACTCTTTAAAACTTACACTGTGGGAATTCTGAACTTGTATAGGAGTAGGTTTTTAATTTTTTTCTTTCAATCCATCTAATATACTTCATGTAACTTCATATCTTTAAATGTTTTCAGAGGTGGTGGAATCTCTTCCCCTTCAACTAAAATTCTCAAATCATTCCAAATTTTTTTCATGTCTGCTGTATGGCATTTCCAAGATATATCTTGAGGTCTCCAGCTTTAAATCATAAGCAATCAATAATAATCTTGAAACAAATATACATAAATTAAAAAATTTTAAAACTAAAAGAAGTACTAAAAAGAAATTGTACTGTATGATCAATCACAAAGCTGCTGATTTTAGAAAATAAAAAATCAGCAATGATCGGCAAATATTCTGTTTTTTGTTTTAATAAATATGTCTATAGGAATTTTATATCTCTGTTTCTAAAGGTGGGAAAAAATATTTGTAAAAATAATTTTAAGTTATCAGATATTAAAGCAAAAATTTTTTTAAATATGTACAAATTATTAAAAAAACAGTTTACTGAGATTACTTGTAAATCTAAGATTGAAGCAATATAAAAATATAAGCAATTTTTCAGATGGCAAATTATAATAACTCACTGTAAAATCCTGCTAATATTACTTTGATTCCAAAAAGTACCAGGTATCATAAAGAATCTAAAATAACCTTTTTTTTATGACTAATATTAATCCAAATAATAAATTACTATAGGTATGTTGCACCAGCTACCCATATTAATTAATTGGGTACAAAAACAAATAACTTAATATATCCATGAAACTACTAATTATAACAGAAGCTTTTGCTTATAAACTGTACATTTTAAGTTGTATAAATACAATGTACAAAAACATTTAAAAATATTAAGTGTAAAGTTTTATGATAGGAAGTAACCACACCTAAATGGGAGGTAAATTACTCACTTCATCATGTAGACATTACTTTTTATGGTAATGGAGTTGTAATCCTAAACATAACTAGAAATTAAAAGCTTTTCTATTTTTTTTTTAACTTATGAAACATTTTTTTTTTGTCATACATACCTAGTTTTAATAGGGTCACTGTACTGTATCCTTTCGCTAACTCTGAAACACCCATAAGACCCGTTTTTTTGCAACAATTTCTAGAATTTCTTTTTTCTTTTTAAGCTGTCTTTCAACAGCACTGACCTTTGCTAGAGAGTAAAAAAATTTTTTATAATATAACTTAAGCTAATAAATTAATAGAAATATCTTAAACTTTGTAATAAAAACTGAAAAAAATACCTTCTGCTAATTTTCTAAGTTCATTATGTTGATCTAATAAGGGAATATTATTTTTCTGCCCCAAATTTCATTTTTTCTTCATCTTTCTGCTGTTTCATTTTCCTTTAAGATTTTGGTTTGTTTTGTTCTGCTTCTTTTAACTAAAAATGTACTATTTTGACAATTATGTGACTGCAACAAATATCATTACTAAAAACACCCATAGTGTTTTCTATGTAAAATGAATTATTAAAATACCTGTCCTAAACGGCCCAATTTTAACAACTGTTGCTTTTTTCTTTCTTTTACTGGGACATAGGGCACATAGCTATTATCGTCTGAATCAGACTGCGACTTTTCTTCTTCCTCTCGTCTGTATCTCTAGAATGCAAAAATGGATATTTATTGATCTGAATTATCATAAGCTTTTAATTATGTTACCTTTACTGGAGGTTGTTTATCAGCCATACTTAAGTTATGTTTTATAAATATTGAACTCAGGTGATTTTAAACGATTTGAATTGAATTGCTTTTTATTTTTCTATTTCTTTGGAATGTTCTGAAGAACCTGAGCTTTCCCAGGCTTCGTAGTTAGAATTTCGGAAAATCGTGCTCAACCCTAGAAACTCCAAATTTTCGCAAAATTAAACGTTTGTTTAGATTAACTCATCGCCCTAACCTAACTATTTTTGACGTGTTTATTTATTTTTTTAATGGAGCATCTCAGATGTAGAAAACATTATCAATGGTAGGATCTTGTAGCAATACACTCTTCTAGCATATATCTGCTAGAGGCAGTCTTACCGCTTCCTTAAGAACAGAGAAGCGTAGGTGCTAAAAGGTAAGGCTGTTTTGCAGGTACATGCTTGAAGATTAGAAAAAAAAAAACCAGTTATATTTAAATAAACTTGCAACTTCAAAGTAAACAAATCAACTGTCAAAAAATTCAAACATCATAAAATCGCATCGATTTCGTGGTATTTTTCATCAGTTTTTACATTATTTTCAGATATTTTAACAGAAAATGTAACATTTTAGTTCAATTATAATTGTAGAAGACAAAAACAAAGAAAATGGCTCCATCCAAACGACTTAGAACTTACAGTAGAGGCAAACAATTCTACCATAAGTTGTGTTGAAGCTATGGATATCCTTTGGTTTAAAAACCTAACAGTAAAAACTTCATGGCAAAGTACGAAGGGAAAAAACAAATTTCAAATCAAAGAGCTTCCTAAAAATGACCTCAATGTTATGTGAGAATTCACTTAAGGTTAAATTAATGATACATTCGATAAACTTTTAAGGACCTCAGAAAAATATTGAACCAGCCAAAGATATGTCGGTAAAATTATTGCAAATAATACATCAACTTTTTGGATAAAACACACAGGAAAAATGTTTCCAATGTTATGTAAATTACGTTCCCATCAAACCAAAGCCTCACATCAAACAATACTGGTAGTATTTCTTGGTTTAAACACACTACTTTACCGGGAGAAAGAATAACAAATGAACGGGAAATAAAAAAAGTGAAAGGAGTTGACCGGAAAGTTAACAAAACAATACAAAGTCATCATCTTTAAAACAAAACTCTTTAAGAGAATCTCCTATACTGCTCCGATCCAGAGTAAAATATCCTGAAATTGTAGTTACTGATGCCTCCGATATTAAAAAGACAACACAGATAAATCTAATTTTCCCTACTCAGTCTTCTATGTTTAACAAAACACAGAATCCTTTATGACCCAATTTATCTTTTAATCCAATATTTACAAACTCTATAAGAGAAAAGATCTTAATGCATAGCAGCACACCCTAGTTTCAAAAAGAGTAAACGTTTAGTAAAACACCCAATTTCCCCCATAAAATTGTTGATGATGAAATTAATAGAAGTATAAATGAATCCTTGAAAGAAATAAAAGTTGGGAGGAAAAATAGGGGTTTTTATTGAACCTCAAGAAAACTTATCCAGAAGCTTACTAGAAATGGAAGACTTTAAAGGATTTAATAACCAGAATCAAGTTAACCAAAGTCCTATGCATGAAGAAAGATAAGTTTATAACATTGCGTGGTCGATCAAGGAAATCAGTGAGTACAGAGTCAGAGAAAAACGAAAATTGTACTGATAAACCCAAATCTTTTTTAAACTAGATGACTTTGAGCTATTCTACAACAAGTTTAAAACTAGGTCTTTTAAATTGGAAGATTTTGAACAAATTTCACAGGAGTGTTATGAAAAATAATTCTTTTAGTCAAGGAGAAGGAATATTTTACTAAAAGCTTTCACAAAGTCAAGTTAATAAATTAAACTCAGTATCGTTAAAAGACTTTGAAAGTTTTTATGCAGCATACCAGAGTCAAATTGCTGAGAAAATCTCAATGCTGCAGGATCCTTTTTTGACAAGAGCCATAGGTCCATAAATTATGTGACTAATAGAAGAAATAGGTTGTCTTTAGATAAAAGACCTGTTAATTTAAATAAGAAGTATGTTAAGTTTAAATAAGAAGTTTGACTTAAAAAAATTGGTAGTGGTGTTAGACAATATTTTAATTAACAATTCAAAGGTTAAACTGAAAAGAAGAGATCTCTATATGAAAGTGCTATGATGAATAGCTTTGCCAAGAAACAGCCAGTGGTCAGCCTAAAGAGACTGTCAGGTAGTGCACTCAAACATTTTCCCAAAGCAAAAGACAAGATTAGTTTCAAGGCCTGTAGAAAATTCTCTTCGAATTGGACACCCAGCAAAATAACAAGAAGTATTACTCTAGACAGATCGAGTGATAATGAATCATCAAATTTTGATGGATTGATACCTTCAGACAGTTTTAGTTTGGGGCAGTTGTTTATTAATATGACAAGAATGCCTTTAGAAGATGGTAATTTAAGTCCAAAAATCACAGAAAACAAGGATGACAATGTAATTGGCAGAAGAGGAAAAAAAAGTAAAATTTAAAAGATATAGGAATGAGTAAGAGCCCAAAAAATTTTAAAGAAAGGGCAGCCATAAGTGATAGCAATTCAGGTAAGATTTTTTAAAATTTTTACATTGAGTACTCCAGGAATACTTACATCAGTGCTTACATGTTATTGTCTACAATGATATCCAAATATGATGCAAAAATAAAATTCTGTATTAGGTCAGGACAAACTTTTTAATTTTTTTTTTTTATTGAATAATTTAGTAAATCATAGTTTAAAACAATTTTCAAATAGTACAAATTTACGAACAATTACAAAAATGAGACACCTTAGAAATATACTACATAACCCTCCAAATCATAACATTATGAGATGACGAAAAAACAACCAATTTTGCAGAGCTTAAAACTCCTTTTACCACTTTATATTAAAACAACACAATTTGGATATAATCAAAAAATTCTGTCTGAAAGGAACAGAGGAACAAAGAAGACAATAAACATAAAAACATCCTTTACATGCTATATATGAAAAAATAGAATATCTAATTTAAAAAACCAAAAAACCCCAAAAATTTCTTATTTATTATTATTACTTTTTTTTAAATTGTATAGATTTCTTTTTGTATCCAACATGAATATACTTATAATAAAATTTTAATTAACTTAGGCTGTAGGACCTCGGTCAATGGCCATTTGATATATGTAATTGGTTTTTTTTTATGACAATAAAGAACATTTGAATGAATGAATAACCACTAACATTAGGGTACGGGAAGGCATTATTTTGCAAATAAAAGTAAAAACTTGTGTTTGCAATTATTTCTTCTGTTCAAGTCAAATATTTTCTATGTTAAACAGGCTATATTTTCAATAATTTAGTGTATTTTTGATATCTAGAAAAACTGCTCAAATTTAAAAACCGTTTTCTCATAATCTCACTTTTGTTTCAAATATTTGGTTGGGTAAGTTCCCATTTAACAGCAACAGTGATGGTAAAGTTCTCATGTATTTTTAATTTTACCTTTGTTGATAATCACTTAAATGGTAAAGTCTGATTTTAAATAGAAAGACTAGGTATATTTCAAATATTAGGTTTAAGATATGTTGATTTTTGTGAATTCTATTTTAATGTTTAGTTATGAAAAGATAATTATGGAAAATTCTTAGAGTATAAATAAAGTTGATTGTTAAATAGTAACTTCATTTTATGTCTAGTAATGCCATGGTTTGGCTAGATTTTCTAACTGTTCAATTTGCCTCATACCTTTGCTCAACTTCAACAGCTGTAGCTCTTAAATGTAACTTATTAAAAATTTGTTACAATGGAGACTTCATAGAAAGAAATACTTAAACCATTCGTAAATTTAGAAAAATGTTACTTTTTACTACATGCTAAACACCATATTAAACCATTTTTTTTATGTATGTTTAAAAACAAAGTTATAAGTTACAGGAATTACCAGAAATATAGCTAAATAGTGAAGACATATTTAGTAATATTTTACCATAAAAATTTTAATTTGTAAAAATACACTTTTTACAACTTTCCATATAAAACCTTTTGAATAAAAATTCTGTATGCATCTCAAATTAGACCATCTTTGGAGTTCCCATGTCGGGGGAATGGCAACTCTTGGCATTCTTGGTTCTATCCAAAAAGGGCCGCCTGCCTTATTAATGGTCCCTCTCTTGCAAAAAAGCTTCCTTCTCTTGCCCCCCGACGAGAAGTATTTTTACAGCGTTATTTTACTGTGTTGTTTTATCCGTAGTGTGTTGAGACTGTGCAACCTGGCGCCTGCCCAGGTTTTCCCATCCTCTCCAATCCTCTAAATGTTTAAGTCTCAATCAAAAAATTACCTCCTACTTCACTTAGGACAACCATGTATGTGCATACTTAGGCTTTAACCTTCGTATACTGTGCCAAAAAAAAAAAAATATATAGTGGATCCAATATGGTGTTTAAACTTCGCCATTTAAATCCTTATATTATATTATAAAAACTGCACTGTAAACTGTATTAAGAAACCGTTGATTCGAGTTAATCATTTTTTGTAAGCAAACCGAGATTGGAAAATTGCCATAAAAATTGTAAACTGTATATCCTTTAACATGCACTTTATTTTAAAAATACTTTTTCTACTATATATCTGTCTTTCAGAAAAAGAAAATCATTCAAGAAATAGAAGTTCCTTAAAAACAAGCACAAACAACAGAAGATCTTCCAGTTTAAATCCCAAGAAAAATAGAAAATCAAAAGAAGGGAATGTGATGAAATATGTTCAGATGATGAGAGAACAAGTATTCAACTGTTTTTACATTCTGAATCTTTAAAAGAGGCTTCTAAAAAGAAATCCAATAGTGAGGGAAAAAATATATTGCAAAAATACTAGTTGGAAGTGTCAGTGATACAGAGTTAGAAGTAAAAGATATAAATAAGAAATCACTTTCAAAAGAGATGAACAACACGATTTTTAGGTACAGTCAGGAAAATATCCATGCTTTAAATAGTACTGATGATAAAATAAACCCTCAAGAGTTTTTCGTTCTTACAGTAATATTTCACTAAATTCTTTTCAAGACATTTTAAAAACCGACGCAAAAACATCAATAAAGGACAAAAGACTTAAAATACTGGCAAAATCATCCAAAGCATATCAGTCAGATAGTAATATTATCTATTCAGCTCAAGATTTAAGTCAATCAATTTTAGTAAATAAAACCGAAGATAATAGTGTTTCTTCACTTACTCCTAAAATTAAGGATATAGTAGTTAATTTGACTTTGGATAAATGGGACAAACGCCACGAAGAATCTCCTCAAACATTACAAAATGTAAGAGTGACTAGAGGATCAACAAGATATGCAATAAGTAATGAGAATGAAAGTGAAAATAGAAACAGTAATCAGACAAACATAGCAGCAGACAAGATTTAAATATTAGTCCTCTTATCTTTGATAGTAGTTCTATAGAAAAAACCCCAGAACCCAAAAAGAGAACGCTTCGTTTTGATCTTCAGAGTTCAACTACACCAATAAAAAGCAGTAAGTCTGATGTTAATGTCGTAGATTTAACAGTTAACACACCAAATTCAGATTTTTTTAAAAACTCCAATGGCTGTAACTAAGTGGAAGCATAAAGTTGACTTGAAAGCGGGAAAATCTTGGAGAAGATCACTATTACTACATAAAAAAAAAAGTTTTATGGACTTGACACATGATTTGGGAAAAAGGTAAGTTTACTTTTTCAGTTACGTTAAAGCTGAAAAACACTTTTTACAAAATAGTGAGATACATATTTTAAAGTCATTTATACAGAATTTCTCAAAATTAAAACATTTTCTGTACCAAAATAGGTTTTTAAACAGCATTTAAGGGACTTAAAGAAAAATTTAATAAAAACTTACAAAAGAGGTTAATATTAAAGCCACATCTAATTCTCATCTTTGGGGAATTTGAAAATGTAGCACTTCTGTAGCATCCTATGGTTCTTCTTGTTTTTGTTATATAGAAATATCAAATAAACAAAATAAACTTTGAATAAAAATCTAATACAAAATAAGATACATTGTTTTTCAGCCAAATGAACCAACTCGATAATGAATAAATAAAACGTGTTCGAAAACTCTCAGACACGTCAATTGGTATTTTTATTTGCAGATTTTTTCAACAAAAATTTTTTATACAGGATGTGTGTCATGTAACAGTGGCCAGTACCAACTTTCTAAGTTTAAATGCAACATTGTGTATATTATTCAATTATTGGACTTTTCAGAACATTAAAACATATTTCATGTACCATATCCTATACCCATGAAAATATCTAGTTGCTTTTTAGATAATAGACATTCAACAATTTCTACTGCCAGGAGTTCGTTAATGCCTCAAAATATGTCGGTAAGACGTCATTCAATAAGAATTGTTCCACTTTGCGATCCTAGATTGTCCCGAAGAAGAACTGTCTTACAAACTTATGCAAAAAACCAATTTAAGTAAGTATATCAAACAGATATTACACTACAAGAACCGGCTTTTTATTTTTTTTTTTTAATTTGATTACGGTTGTAAACCTATGTTTCTTTGGGGTACAGTTTTGACAAAGGTCGATACAAGTATAGATTTAATCCTACAAAACCTAAACTGTCACTACAAAATTCACTGCCATTAGTAACTGCCAAAGACATATTTTTAAAAAAGATGTAGACAAACTGAGCCAGTGCCGTTTGAAAAAATTGTATCCCAAATCTGAGTATCCAGTGTTGTTTAAAATCTTTGTAATATTAATAAATACTGGCTCTGGTGGATTAGGTGACAAGTATTTGTTTAAATCTGATAATTTTTTTAATCTAGTTTGCAAAGAAAATGACCAATTTGAAACTGTGCACTTATGCACAAAATATGTGATTGACATCACATAAAACTTACATTTTTAATTGTTATCAAGCATTTTGACAGATCTAAACATTTTTCATACCTAATAATCAGCGGACTTAAATGGCTCCAAGGGGACGCGGACGGTCCGAAAAGGTGCATCGAGTTATGGGTTCCCACTTCGCATGTTTATAGGTGGGTAGGTCCCAACCCAAAACACCAAACTGTAGGTGCCAGCTGGCTTTGTTTTCGAGAAATCGCAGTCAACGATGGGAGGACGCTACGCTCCCTAGTTTGTGCGTCAACAAGATGAGACTAGTACCCTAACGATATGAGAATCTGACTTGCGTTCATACGGTCCGTGGTTCGAGTCCCGTCGAAGTTTGGTTTTTTGTTTTAAATATTGTTTAAATTTATTACTTACTTTTAAAAAATTGCAAGAAATTAAAACATAAATTTTACGCGCCTTTACTGATTAAAACTACGAATTAAATGTCTTTTTTTTTTTCAAATTTCTTGCAATTTTTAAATTATTTTGAGTAAATTACCTGCAATTTTTTTATTGTTTGTTTTTGTTTGTATTTTTTATTTTTCTTTCGATAAGGCAAGGAATTTTTTTAAAAATACCAATAAATATAGATTTTAAAAATATGTTTTATTAATTAAATTTTAACAAACGGGCAACGATTTTTCGGCAGTTACAGCTGTCGACACTCATGCACAAACTAGGGTCACCTTAGTCGTTAGGCGATAAGGGCGGTCGAGAAATTTCGATAGTGTGTTTCTGGACTATTTTCACGAAAATATTTTTATCAGTGGATGCCAAAGTCTAAATTACGGTTAATTTGTTTTATTTAATATAATTTAAAAATTGAAAAGATTTGGAAAAAATGACATTCAATCGTAAGTTTTAATCAATAAAGGCGCGTAAAATGTATCTTTATTCTTGAATTTTATGATAAGTTATAAATTTAAACAAAATTTAAAACAAGTCTGATTCTTATGCCATTATGCTAGCTTATCGCGTTGACGCACAAACTATTCGGTGCATAAGGGTCATCCCATCTTAACTGGCGATTTCTCGAAAACGAAGCTGAGTTGGCACCTAAAATTTTTGGGGTGTGCTTGGTACCATGCACACATAAGTAAGCAGGGGAGCCCATAACTCGATGCACCTCGGACGTCCCCTCGTCAAACGAAATAAAAAAACTCGCCTTAAAAATTGATAAATATGCCATGGGCAAGAAGAAGGTAATATTTCTGGGATAACTGTTTACAGAGTCCAATGAGGACATAACAAAGCCAAATTTTTAACTTTTTTATCTTGTGTATTTTTTTATATATAATCCTAAAGAACACATTACAAATAAGAAGTTTTTTAATGGTGCGTGCACTCTATTTACTGGTTCATTTTTCAATACATTTTAGAAAAAACAAATTTTATTTATTTTTAGTAACAACAGAATTCATTTAATTTAAATGATAAATTTCCGATTTAAAATAAAAAAAAAAAATGCTAACGACGACCAGATTCTTTGCTTTTCGACCACTTATGTAAAACAGCTTTATTATGAAGTTTTTCCCAGAGAATGTTTTATTTCAATATTACTAAACTCTAGAAATTTATTAGAATATAGAAAAAAACCTAGTAAGGTAGCAAGGTATCTGCTCGATTATACATAGCTTTAATCTTTAAATATCTTATTGTTTGACCAATACTTTATTGATCATCCTGTACAGCATCTATATTTTCGTTTAGGTTACTTAAAGACTGAAAAAAAATTGGTGAAGGTGTATATGGAGAAGTTTTTGTACTCAACCAAATGGTGATACCACTGTTATGAAAGTGATACCAATTGAAGGTGATACAATTATTAATGGGGAGAGACAGAAGAAGTTTGACGAAATTTTGTCAGAAATTGTTATTGCATCGTAAGGGAAAAGCCAGAAAAAATGAACAGCAATCAGAGAGTCTTTTAGTTATTACTGATCTAACTTAACAATTTAGGGCTTTAATCAATAGGGCTGTTTCATCATTATTTTTTTTTAATTTTGATTTCTGGTTTTTATGTAATTTTGATTTCTGAAAATCAACTATGTTTTAAAAGTCTAGAGTGTAAAGCTAGAAAAATTGTGAAAAAAAATTGTTGAATTTTGAAAGAGATTCACTTTATTTGAATTTATTGATATCTCGTGAATCGGGTAGTTTTCATCAAATAATATACAAAACATTAAAAATGTAGAAAATATTGAATTAAAGATAAATTTCCATGTTATCTAGATGTGCATTAAATCTTAAAATGTCCATGAGTAAAATATATTAAAAATAAGAAGTAAAATATTTTAAAAAATAATAATTAATAAAACGAATACTTTAAAAAGGCCTGGTTTTTAAAAATTCAGGTTATTATTTTTTTGTTACTAAACTTCAATACTCAAAACATGCAGTGATTGGGAGCATTTATTAGATTTTATTACTAATATTCGAGTCAATGAATATGTAAAACAGGCAATTTTCGAAGTCCTCAAGAACAGCTCCAATTTTAATAATTTTTTTTAATATGTCTGTTTTTTATACTGTTTAAAATCAAAAGCTTGATGAAGCGGGGACAGAATTTTTTATACAGGATACAACGAAATTAGTACCAAGCCTTTTATTTTCATGAGTAAAAACATATCTCTTTAAAATTTTTGAATAATATATTGTTTTGTTAGATGCTGATTTTGAATATAACATCTGCCCATCACTTCCGGTTTAACAGGAAGTGGCGTGAACTGAACAAAATGGAAATTTTTAATTGCCATTTTCTAAAACGAAACAGATAGGAATAGGTATAGGAAATAATACGGGTTTTTATATCAGGAATAGCTTGTAGAATACATGTCTTCCAAAAGGCAGGATCTTTTATTTAAAATATCAAAACTTACATCTCTTCCGGTTTTAGCTGAAGTGGTAGGCAGATGGTATTATATCCAGAATTGGATCAACACAACACACAATATATCATTCTAATAATTGAATGAACTCTCCTTTAGTCAATTGCACAGATTTTTAAATTAGTTAGTTAATCTTTTTCAGAGAGTTGTCTAAACTTCGAAAAATATCACCAATCGGACTTTGCTTTTTCTGAAGTACAAAGAATATGTTGTGTTAAAGGAAAATATCCGAAGCTATTATTAGATCTCTGGCACGCCTATGACAATCTTAAAGGTAAAATATTTAACGTTTTTTTTTAAGCGACTGTTTTAATTTATCAAATTATTTATATTTTGATCAGGTTCAGAAAATGATTCTCCAGAGATATTTGAAGAAGACCAGTTGTACATAGTTCTAGATCTTGCTAATGGAGGTCGCGATTTAGAAGCATTTGAGTTTAACAATGCTTTACAAGCTGTGTCCATGTTTAAACAGGTAAAAAAAATACATATTTTATTTCTTGGAAAAATTTTGCAGAGAATTTTCAGTGCGATAAAAAGAGATGTAAATTAATTAGGCAAAGGCTTGAGCGAAATAAAGACAGACATGCCGTCATGGAATCCCCTTCCCCGACCCAAGAAAAGAGGGGAATACCGGCCGCACTGCGACTAGACACACACATAAGGCTGGCCGCATACATACAACTTTTAGTCGGGCAACGTTTAGTCGAGTTGCGTGCTTGGGGTTTTTTTATGACGACCAAACAGTTTAGTCGCCGAAGGTGCGCATACAGTCAATTCAGTCGCTATACTATTATGTACTTTTTGAATAGCCGCAGGGCGACTGGTCAGTAGAGCGTATGCGCACTCCAATACATGGCAATACTCATTGAACCGTCGCGATAGTTGCGCGACTGATTTATCAAAGACGATCAATGTGGTTTTACGACTATTTAGTCGAGCAACTATCTAGTTGCTAATATCGCACCTACATACATTTCCATATACTTTTAACGTGCACTAAACAGTTGCTCGACTAAAGTTGCATGTATGCGGCCGGCCTAATAGGTCAGTATCTACCGAACGCGGATGTTGAAGTATTGGTTGTCAATCGCATTTTTTGGGGATTCTTTTCGATATTTTCGTTTTTATGCGGTCATTAATCACTGTTGTATTTAATACAACAGTAATTAAAGGTTGTTGAATTTTTTTCAGACTTAAGCCTAAAAAAAAAATAATAACTGCTATTCAAAAAAAAAATTTAACATTTTTAAAAATTAATGAAATTAATAGTAACCCTAATAATAAAAAATAACTAAATAAAGAAACTCAAAAGCATTCTCTTTTTAAAAAGGCTCAAAGACATTGCCCTGCCGAGCTTCGCAATACCCGAGCCGATTTAAACCCGCCCTAACATTCGACAATACCCCCGGTGTAATGGGGATTCTGCCAAAAAAAACCGTTCAGGAAAAGCCCCAGTAAAAATTTTTGCCCGGTTTTCATTATGGCGGGGCAGCCATCCTGTGAAACCCAAAATTTTCCCTGAAATTAACATTTAAGTTTACAGCTGGAAAATTTTTCCCCTTTGCAGCATTTGAAATATTTTTCCCATTTAAGTTGCCTTCAATGACAAAAGGTCTTACAATGTTGCCCCCTACCCCCCAAACGTTTAATTTTGTACAGGCGCACTAAATGTTTTTTTTCCCCGTGACCAAATCGGGGTTTTGGGTTTAAATAACCATGAAAAAAAAATCATGATTCATCTGTAAACAGAATTTTTTTTGAAAATTTTATTTTCATAATTTTCTTCTCATTTCCCCAAACTCCTTTTGCCTGATATAACCATCGGGGAAAATTTTTTGTAGTTCTAATTTTGAATTTATACCCATTTTTTTTTAAAACATGTCTAACTATGCGGTCGGGAATTTTTTCTTGGGAAATTTGAATGGTGGAGCACGGCTCATTTGTTTCCCCAAAAAAGCACATAAATTTTTGTCCCCCGACCTTTTTTCAGGAATAGGGGGGTTATGTTTTTTCAGATAGCATTTTCCACATTGGTTAATGCCCCGAATTTTTAAAAACGGGGGGTGGGGCCTGTTGGCCCGGGGTAAAAGCAAATTGCCCAACCTTCATTGGCACTTTCAGCTTTGAATACCCTAAATAATTTAATTTTTCTCACGCAATAATTTTTTAAATAGCAGAATACTATTTTTTAACCAAAAGCCTTTGAAAATAAGAGCCGCTTAGCCGTCGTAATAGCGTTGCAAGTGAACGCGACAGGCAATGTTCCATCCAGCAAAAAAAAATTATTTATGTTTTTCTTTTGATAAAATAATAAATACTTTTAAATTTAAAAATAATAAAGTACTTTAACCATTCAAAAACCCCTAATTTTTTTTACACATTTTTTTTTTTTTGGTTTATAACTTTTTTTTAAAAAAAAAAGGTTTTATAAAATGAATGTTTTTTAGAATTTTTTAAAATTGATAAAAAATTTTTTAAAAATGACAACTCTCGAAAATTTCCCTAACAAATGGCGATCTTCGTTGTATTTGGAGGGAATGGGGGAAAATTTTGTCGTTCTTTTTTCAACGGGCGAACCGTATGTACCCTACTTATTACTTTAAAAATTGGTCCGCCCTTGCCTCCAATCCTGTATTAATCCAGTTTTTAAAAAAAACCAAAAATATTACAAATTTTTTGGGTTTTTATTTAATATTTTTTAAATTTTTAATGTTATTAAAGTCAATGGTTATGTCCCGATTATAAAACAGTTCAAAATAGCAGATAAATTATAAACTTTATTTTAGAAAAGTTTTTTAAAAGGGATAGTTTTTATTTTTAGTAGATAAGATAAAAAATACACTGCTGTTTATTAATAGTTTTTAATCTTTATCTTTGTTTTCAATCTTTATCAACCCATTTTTTAAATGAATTTGTTTAGTCACAGTTTTTTTTTATTTAGGGTTGCAAATAAAATTTTTTTTGGTAGCTTGGTCAAACATTAAATCAACATGACCCAATAACAATCATTATTATCCTTTTTTAACTTTGACATTTTCTAAAGGGTTTTTTGGGTCCTTTTGCTGAACAACATTTGAGTTTGAGCAAAAGATCTTCACTGGGGCTTACTTCTCAAAACTAGATAAAAGAAAAGTAACTTGTCAAAAGGGATTTCAAAAAAGTCTATTTCAAAAATTATTTATTTTTTACTAGTGCAATTACTGATTGAGGAAAAGTTAATCCTTAGGCAATTAGGTGTGCTCAAAAAACAAGGGAAACAACATAATATCAGGGTTTGGGGTCTCCGGAAAAATTAAGACGACCAACTCTACAAGGTAAAAAAATACCATTTGTACAAGAAGCAAAATATCTAGGGCTAATCCTTGATAGAACTCTCAGCTGAAATTGCATCTAAAAAAATCTGCAAGGCGGGCCATCTTTGGACATGCCGCAGAATTTTGAAATCCTGGGATGCAATCAGAACGGATGTACGGCTATACAATGATGGTCAATGACCATGATCAGTATGGCTCGGTGCATGGTGGCGCAAAGGGTAGCAGCGGCTAGCCCAAGCAGCTATCCAGTCTCAACAAGCCTGTCTAGTGATAAAAGGCGCGCTGCACGACACCAACGGCGGCCACGAAGCTCTCCTAGGACTGCCTCTACACATCTATTTGGAGAGAGAGGAAAGGTGGCAACCCACAGACTTTATCAAGCGGTCAGTAATATGCCGCAGGCGTGTCATAGAGAGCACCAGTCTCTCAGGAGTGTCCTGACCTGTGGTAAACTGGGAATGCCCTCAGACATAACGCCTACAACAACCAACTCAACCTGCCTACAGTGTAGTATACCCACACAGGGAGGATTGGAACACAACCGATTGCTGGAGCTGCCATCTGATGGCTCCAAAAGCAAAGACGGTGTTGGAGCTGGAAATATGGAGAGAAGCCTATGGCAGAGCTTTTCAGCCTGGTTGTTTTCAACCATATTTCAAGTGGAGGTATATGCTGTTGAGATGTGTGCAGAACGCTGATTGATCGGCACTACACACGTAAGACAGTCAAAATATTCTCCGACAGTTGGGAGCTCTAGCTCTTGAATCCAGCCGGTGCAAAATTCAAAACCGTCTGGAACTGTAAAGAACGCTGACCAAATTGAGTCAAAAAAACAAGGTTACCTTACTATGGTTAGCTGGACATACCGGCCTAGGGCAATGAATCTGCCAAAAGGGGGCAGTAACAAATTCACGGGCCGGAACCGGACATCGGTATATGTTATAGAATGGCCAAGCGTACATTGGACACAGAGAGAAAATCTTCGGTACTGGCTTGGACTCCCAGGTCTAAGACACTTGAAGCCTTTATAGTTGGCTACCGAACCAACATTGAACCGTCAGATTACTAGAGCAAACAAGGACACACCAAAAAACTCTAATAGGACTGTACACGGGAACTGCAAATTGAGATACCACTTGCACAAAATGGGCCCTAGCGGAAGACGCTGAGTACCGTTTGTGCATGGAGGAGGACGAAACAGCAGAGCACAGTTCGTGACCGGCAGCGTGTACACTAGATTCTCAAGCCTCGCAATGACACATTGTTGCCGGGGAGGTGAAAGACCCCTCCAGTATGATCATCAGATTCTTTAAAAAAGTCCGACCTATATATAAATTTAAAAATATAAAAAAGGTGTAAGTCACGATAGACCGAGCGGTCGCAGTGGAGTGTAAAGCCCACTCACTTTCAAACCTAAACCTGTGGCTTTTTTCGTTTTAAAAAAAAGGATATAATCATCTCATGTATAAAATTTTTTAAAAAGGAAACAAAGGAATATAACAAAATTAAAATTTTAATTTACAACTTATTTATTGGTTTGTTTTTGAAGACGTCTTTTTATATGTTGTAATAAAATAATTTCTATGCAATTTTAGTAACAACAGAATAAATTTACTTTTACCAATATGTATTAATTGTAATTAAAAATGTTAAGACTTTGCACAAAATTAAATTTTGATTTCCTTTTATTTCTTTAAAGCCCCGGGAAATTTTTCCTATAAATTAAATTTATTATTTTGTTCCTAAAAAATAAATATAAGATTTTTTTAAAATTAACCAAATAATAAGTGTAATATTTTTTTTTTTCCAAACAAATAATTTCTTAAGATTGTTTTTCAGTTCCTAATATAAAATAAATGATTAAGCCTATGTTATTATTTGGGATGCTAGTATGTGATATTGGTCGATGAAGACAGATGTAGGTTTATTAATCCAAACCCTCAGAAAAGTAGGAAAAGACTTCACGCTAACGGATGATATCCTAAGAGGACACTTACACAAGATAGGCTTATACAATAAAAACCCAAGTTGCAGAATTTTGATAAAGGAAAAGAAACAGCCTTTCCACATCCAGTGCTAATGTGAAGCGTTAAACCATAAAAAGAAAGGCATTATTTGGTCAACCGGAAATGAGCCCACCGGAACCAGTCTTAGGGTTATACAGACTTGTAGAAGGAAAAGACTAGTAGGGAATTGGTTTAAAAAATGGTACAAAACCCAGGAGCTGGCTCCACCGGTAGTGAATCTAGACGTCTCGCAGGAAAAAAACCTGTTTTGTCTTTTGGCTTTAACTTCCAAACACTTTTTTGCAGATTTTTCACTGCTTTCGGTTCTCATTATTTACTCTATTTTGCAAAAAAAAAGTTTTTAATTTCAATTATATTATTGTTACACTTTAAAGTATTTTCTTTTATAAATAAAAGTTTTAAATTTTTTTAGGTAATGTATAGAATGCCAAACCCAAGGAGTTGAGGTTGCAATAATTGATTTTCCCCTTTTAGGATAGCTCATGATGGAGTGGTGATTTTTATGATTTAGGGCAGGATCCAGATCTATTTGTAGCAGAGGATTATCAATTTGACATATATAGATTGATGAAGGAAAAAAATTGGTAAGTACGCTTATATCTTTAGTTTTAAATACAAAACCACCAACATTTCTCACCCCCGCAAAAACACTGTCACATTTTCAGAAGAAAAAAGAGATTTTTAAATTAAAAATAGTTTTTTTATAGTTTTGAATAACAAAAATGTCAAAAAAATATTCCTTGGTTTTTAACATTTTGTCTAAATTATAGTCAAATTAAATTTTTAGATTTTTTTTAAATTTTAACAACAAAAATTGTAATATAGGAATTGAGCAAGATTTTTACAAAATTTCCAATAGAATATGGATTTTGGCTTATTAACATTACTAATTCGAATAAGCCTTCTTCTTTTTCTTTTCCCTGGGATCCGTCTTGATTCACTACCGGAGCAGCGCAGCCTCTGGGCTTTTTTGTGCCTAATCTCCATTATCTTTTATACCAATCCTCCCATTAGTCTTGTTCCTATACAAGTCTGTATAACCCCGAGACTGGTTGTTGATATTTTCCCTGTGGGCTCAATTCGGGTTGCCCAAATAATGCCTGTCTTTTGTGATTCAATGCTTTACATTCGCACAGGATATGGTAGGCTATTTCTTCCCCTTGTTGCACATTCAGTAAATTGGGTCCCCATTGTATGGCCTATTTTGTGTAGGTGTCCTCTTAGGTTTTTGTGCCCTGATTAGAACCCCACTGTTATGCGAAGTCTTTACTACATTGTCTGAGTAGTTTTTCCCTTCGTTTTTTGAATGGGCCCTTATGAAGCTTTTTCCATGTCTAATTCTACTGAGGTTTCCCCAATATTCCTCATGTTTGGATCCATTTCCTGGTTTGCCCTTGTGCTGTGATTTTGGTCACTCCAAGGGCAGGTTCTGGTCCAAAGTATGATGTGGATGATCCCTGTCTGTTAGCTTATCTGCTTTTTGTTGCCTTCTATTCAAATGTCCTGGTACCCGCATGAGAGTTACTCTGTTGCGTTCTCCCAGGACTTCCCGTTCTTTTGGCATTCCCATGTCAGCTTGAAGGTTACCTTGGTGTTTACTAGTGCCCCCAGTGACGCTTGGCTGTCTGTTATTATGCAGATCCGCTTGTTTTTATAAGCCCTTCTGTTATTTTCTTTGCACACTGCAATAAGCCTTAGCCACAAGGGTTTATTGATCCGAATATTAAGTATATTAATAGTTACAGATATTTTTGTAAAATGAGCCAAAAAAAAATGTGGTTATGTTTAAAAAGTCTAAGAAATATTTTATTTTGTTTTGTTTAAAAATTTGGGTGTTTTAATAACATATCAGACGGGACGTTAAGCTTTAACCCTTCGTGGACTGTCCCAAGATTAAGAAAAATGGGCTGGTTGATGTCAAAAAAAAAGCTTCCTTTACCATGTAATACTTATTTTTAAAAGAAATTTTATAAAATAGAAATTCCTGATTAACACTAACAGACATTAAACTTAAATATCATATCCCCGGGTAAAATCTTAAGTGACACTGTTAAGGAACAGAGGTATAGCAAATTGTTTAAAGCGCTAAACAACAACTTCGGCGGACAGTTGGTTAATTTTCGGAATATGTCTCTGTAATATCGGGAGTGCAATATGTTGAGCGATTTGTTTTTATTGGGCGTTTTAATTTTTTAACTGAAAATAACGTTTATTTTTTAGCAATATTGGCAAATTTTTAACCTTATACTAACATATTGTGGTTACACTACATCTAAAGAAATCCATCACTGCCTTAAAGGTACAAAAATATGAAGACTAAAATTCATAAGAAAAATATTGAGTGCTTAAAGGAATATGAAAGAGTGATTTTAGATTTTAAGAGTGTATCTGAATTTGGAGTAAATTATTGGAACTTATATGTCTTACGACGTTTTTGTATGTTTTTATTTTTGACTGATATATTTTGAACATTTTTTTTTTTTATATTTACTGGGGCAGTGATAACTTTTAAAAATTTTTTTTAATTTAAAAATAATAAAAATTTATTACTCTACTGCATACAACATTGTTACAATTACAATTAATACAATTACAATAATAATAATACAAGTACAAACAAAAACTATAATAATTATGTGCACAATGGACATAGGTCTGGTGCACATTGTAAATTTCAAATATTACAAATGTATCTTAAACTTTAGCTATCTATACTCTGGGCAATTTTTTTCCCTAATGGCAATGACAATAATTTATATTAAACTTACCTATTTATACTATAACAATTTTATATTCTAATGACAATATTATAAGCATTTCAGTGCATGGTAGTGTGACAGCGATGACCATGTATGCCCTGAAAATATCTCTTATAAAAATTCTACCATATATTTTATCCTTTGGGTGTTATTTTTGATCCACAAGCCCAATTTTTTTTTTAATATTTTTAAAGTTTTTATTTTTAAACTGTACCGGCAACATATTAAGAATTTTAGGAGCTACATAGGTAATAGATTTTTGTGTAACCCTATAATGGGTGTAAGGTAATGAATTTTGACCGAGATTGCTCTTGTCATGATGCGATGGTTGATAAAGTTTTAAATATATTTCTGGAAAGGAAAATCTTAAAATATTTTATATACAACTGATTAATCGTAAAAACTCCAGTCTGTTCATAAAGTATGTCAGAAGAAAATAGTCTTGGCTTAAATGTTATTATCTTTAAAATATTTTTTTGTGCAATGATAACATTATTTAGAGCATTCTTATGAGCAGATCCCAAAATAATACCATAGTTCAGACACGATTCTGCCAATGACTTATAAACGGTTATAATAGTCTCTCTATTCAAAATGTTCAATTCATAAAATTTATATACAAGTTTCTTAGCTTGTTCTTGGGGGTATTCAGTATGAATATTCCATTTTAAAAACTGATCGAAATACAGACCCAGATATTTGGTACTCTCACCGACTCAATACTACCAGAACATTCCAGTCACTGGAAAAATCACCTCAGATGAGTGACTCAGATTAGGGCTACTCTAGTTATGTGAAAATTATATCCAAGAATTTATATAGGATATTGACCCTTACCATTTGGATATTGGTAAGGGTGGAATAGTTAGGAAATCTTACTAAAGGTATTGCAAGTGACTCCTTTTCTTGGCAATAATTTTTTAGGTCTAAAAATAAAAAAAGATCTTTTTGTTGATATAAATAACTTGTAAAGCCCAACTTTTACAGCAATGGGCAAGTTCTTTATTCCATCGATAAAAAGTACGCTGAATTTATGCGTGAACGTAAATGACGTCTGAGAAGTTCTGAGGGAAAGAATTAACAAAATGTTTAAAATGCTTTTTGTTTGTTCTGCAACGTCATTGCAGATTGCATTGCTTGTTTTGGTTTTTTTCTGATTTTTTAAATTTTTTTCCTCGATTTTAAAAAAACGTTTTTAATGGAACCCAACGCATTTTTGGGATAATTTAAAAACGGTTTGTTTAAATTTCCCCAATTTTTTCCCTTTTTGAGGACATTGTCCTTGTTTTTATATTTGTTTTTAAAATTATCTTATAGGTATACTGGATAACAAAAAATTTACGGCCCCCCTATGATTTTGAAATTTTTGCATGTATATTTTATAGTTTTTAATCCTTTGGCATAATAATAATAATAATAATAATTTTTATTTGTTCCATCTGTATACAATAATACAAAATACCTCATGAGAGGTGTAGAACTGCACACAATTTAACATAAAAATACAGTTTAAAATATTATATTCTATTTTAATTTAAATCTAGACAAAATCAGATTATCACAGAATTGTTGAAGAATTCTCTCACTTCAAAAAAGGGTTTTTAAAAGGAATTTTTTAAACCTTTTTAAAATTTTTTTTCAGGAGAGCTAATTTATTTGAACCATTCCAAATTTTTGAGAAGGCTGCATGCATTTTTTAAAAAAGGATATTTTGTTCACCCAAAAAAAAAATCATTTTGGTTTTGTACTAAAATTGTGCCTTTTTTGTTACTTTAAAATAAAGATTTTTTTTGTGTTAGGTATTTTATTGATTCATAAATATACAAATTAAAACTGTAAAGAGTTTCTTTTTCCCTAAATAATGGTCTCAGCTCTTTTTAGTTTCCCAATTTAAACATAACTCTCAAACACCTTTTTGCAGAATCTGCACCTCCCAGATTCCAGTTTCCCCAAAAAAATCCCAAGCGTATTTTTGAAAAATCTGTGTGATGCACTTAAAGCTGCAGTCCCCCCCAATCTCGCCCAATAATACCTTTGGTATAGCATCCTCTTGATATCACCCCCGACAGTTCATCGATGTTTTCCATAGTCGATCGTTGTCATCCCCGGGAATGACAAGATTGTAGTTTAGATTTCATTATTGATGTTTTTGAAGTTGTACTACTTGCCCTAAAAGAAAATTTTATTATTTGTGTTTTATCCATATTCTTAGTAGGTTTTTTTTTAAAAACCACAATTTAAACGTCCAGTGATTCCTTAAGCTGTCGTCACATCGTTGTCAGACCCCTTACTAATTAAAACAAAGGTATCGAACATCACCATTGATCCTCTATTACAGAGGGTAATTCATTAGTATATAAATGAAGAAGGGCCCCCAAAGGAACCGGGGAACACCCGAAATTTGGGGCATATCGTCAATCAACTTACCCATGCATTTTTTCCACCAAAATTGTACCCTGTTTCGATATGAAGCAAAATTTTTGTAATCCCACAAAACCTTTTTTTCCCATCTCCTTTGAGAATGGAGTGATCAACACTGTCAAAAGCTTTGGACAGATCTAAAAAACTGCCAAGGTATGTTTTTTTTATTCATTGATTCAAATTTTTGTCATTGAGTAAAAGATGTATTGTTGTGCCTTTTAAATCCATGTGACAATTTGGACAACAACCCCATCCAGAAAACTTATCAGCCTTTTAAAGATCTTTTTTTCAAAAATTTTTATTATATTCGAAAGCAGTATATAGGCTATTTGTTAATATTGTCCATTTTCCCCCTTTCTTTTGTGATCCTTATGTAAGCGTTTTTTAGTCTGTTGGGAAATACCCAGTTTGGAAGCAAAGATTAATAATATGAGAAAGGGGGTTCTGATATTATTTTTGCCACTTTCTTTAAGAGAAAATTGGTACTTCATTTTCCCAACTGATTTTTATGTTTTAAGTTCTTTATGCATTATATATTTATAAGATGTTGTTGCCTCCGGGAAAAATTGAATTCCTTTTTTTAAATTTAAAATCTGTATTGTTGCACTCTGGTATTTTGAAAAGAGTTTAAGAGCGTATTGTTTACTGTGTTTAATATTTCCTTGTCCGTTTTAAAAATTTCCCCTCCCCCATCAAAACTGTTTTTTCCTTTTTCTTATTATTTTATTAATTAGTGTCCAAGTACCCCTTCCTTTGTTTTCCGATTTTGTTATGAACTCATTGTTACATAACCTCTTTGCCTCTTTATTACCTTTTTAAAATCCCGGGATATGTTTTGTAAGTATTTTCCTTACTTCATTTTTCCCAAACCTTTTCCTAAAAAAAACCCTTTTTTTGGGACAAGACTTTTTTTTGCCTGATGTTTTCCAGGATTTGGTGTTACATTGCTGACTTTTGTACTGCGTTCTGGGATCACCCTGTCCATAACCGACTTTTTTTATTAAAAAATAATATACGCAAGATTGATCACTGGTTTTTTCCCAAATCCCTCCCAAGACTATTCAGAAGCTCAATATATATTGTTCCCGTTTCCCCTTTAGAAAAATCCTCCTTTTGTAAGTAAACCCTGTTTTTTCCTTCCTGTTTTTTTAAAATTAAAAAATAAACTGTGCATGGTGACTGAGGGGAATCCCCAAAAAAAGCTGTCTTTATAATCAAAATTTACAAAAAAATTGTCCAAAAGGTTGGACCTTTTTGTAACCCCAGTTGGTTCAAAAATTGTTTGTGTTAGATTAAAGGTTAAAAGATTTCTATAAACTATCCGATTTTACTTTTTCAAAAAGATTGACATTAAAAAACCCCCATAAAATTAATTTATAAAATTTAAATTTTCCTGAATTTGTGAGAGAATATGTTCAAGCCTATCCAGAAATACATTAAAAAACACCCATGTTGGTTCTATATACAATAATACAATGACTCTTATACTTTTATTTAAAAACATGAATTCAATCTGTCCTTTTTAAACATTTTTATCTCTTGTACCTTTTTTAAACCGTCTTTTTTAAGAAAATACATGCTCCACCATGTTGCATAACCTTTAAAATTGATACCATGGTGTATCCATCAATTTTAGCAAAAAACCATCTCATCTTTTTTATCCCGTGCCGTCAGACAAATAATCCTTTGTTAGGTCTTTGAAAATTTCCCAAATTTCCCAACTTTAAAGAACGCATGTTTTGGTATAAGACCACCACGTCACTTCCGGTTTTTAAACCTCACTATGTTTCTCTTCCTTTCTGTCTTGACAGAAATATCGTCAGGGGCTTTTTGTTTTTTCTTTCATTATTTTGGGGCCCCCCCAATTATTTTTTTCTTTAAACCCCCTTCTCCCTCATCAGTACGCTTCTTCAATTCTTCTCTTTTTTTTTTATTTTTAGCTGTTTTTTTGTTTTGTCAGTGCTGAAGGCAAACTTTGAGTAATGTTTATTTTTTTTAAAACTTGATGCCTTAGATATTACTTTTGGGCATCTGTTTCAGAGACCATAATGACCTTTGGGGGTTATTTCCTTTTCCCCTTTTTCCCCCTTCTAAATACCTTCAAACATCCGTTGAAACATTTGTGCAGTTATTTCCAGCATAGCTTTGATTGATTTTTATCATGAGCTTTCCTTTTTTCAGGTTCCTCTGAATCAAATCGGGGAAAACCATATATAATAAGGTTTTTCTTTTATGTTCTCTTCATTTAGTTCTTGTATTGCCTGGTTTGGGTCATGAGGATTGTTCTTTTTAGTCATCTTTTTCCCAATGCATTTACTCTTTTTTTTCAACTCTATTTGTGTTGAGACTTTCATTAATTAAACCTTTCATTATATTTTTGCATAAGATTTGAATATTTATTATCAATTTTCCCCAAATTTTTTCCATTACATCCCTTAGTTTTACCTTTCTTTCTTTCTTTGGGGGGGTAATTTAATTTGTTTTTAGAACGGGGACCTATTGATGGTTTTTTAACACTTCATTTTTGGGTTTGCATGCTTGACAGTACCATTTTTTCCATCAGATTGTAAAAATTTTTTTTCATAAGTGTTTATTAATCTTGTCATATTTACACTTTTTATTTAATTGCTGCATTTGCAGCATTTTATGGCATAAAAATTTTTTCCGTAGTGGCTTTACAAGTCGGAAAAGGACTTTACATTCACCATTTTTTCGGTTCCAGTTGATTAAAAAATCCCAAAAATTTTCCCCCCCAACCCTAGTGCAGAATCACAAGGTCACGCAGGTTCTTAAGTTGGCAACACTGTGGGGCCCGCTCACCTAAAAAATGATGGAACCTTGTTTTAAAACCCGAGTCCATGCCAATGTCCGTTTTTTTTTGAGGCCAAAACATAAAAAAATGCGGCCTTTTATTTTTAAACTTTTGACAACATTATAATCGTAAAGGGTTTACGGATACGTATATTAGCCAACACTGGTTTCCCCTGGACCTGGGCCAGAATTTTCATTTAAAAAATTTAAAAAAGACCAAATGGTTGAACAAATTATTTTCCATATTATATGAAAAATTTGGCTTAATAATAATAAGAAGAAGTGTTATTAAGGTAAAGTTTTTTTCATTTTGCCATTCTATTAAAAACCTAAAAGAAAGGTTAAAGCATTGTTTTATTTGTTTAACTTTTTTTATTGTACATCATTTTCTTTGTTTAATTTTTTAAAACATGTGGGAAATGGATTATCCATACCTTTAGCCGTTTTCATTCATTTTTTGTTGATCAACTTAATGGTTAAAAAAAAAGTTAGAGCACGGAAACCATCTCTTTAGAAACACCCGGTATATTACTTAAAATATATTCATTAAATTTAGTGGACATGGACATGAATATTAAAGGTGAGTAAAAAATTTAATCAAAAACCATAAAGACAAGCTTTAAATTTTTTCTATGTTAAAAATTATACTTAGTTTGTACATTTTTTTAATTATAATGTTTGGGATTTAATAAAATTCCCGTTTTTTTTATAATTCAGACTTTTTAATTATACCTAATATTATAGCAGAGAAAAGAGTTGACTTAGAGTTTTTTTTTTTTGGTGGGACTCTTGCGGAAAAACGGAACGAAACTCTAAAATTTCTTGAATTTGATTATTTTTTTTGGAATTGTCTAGAAAGTGGGGCCCCAACCCGATTTTGACCAAATTTGGTATACGGGGTTTTTTTTTGGGGTTATCACGAATATGAAAACCGGCGGGAAAAGTTTGTGTTGAGATATCCGTCATCAAAGTTGAAAACAAAATAACCCAAGGGAAATTTGGGATGGGAAACCCAATGTATGGCCCCTTGGGTCAAAAAATGTCCCGCCCAGTATGAAAATAACCGAGTTGGCCCCGCGATTTTTGGGAATAACAAAATTCCACGAAAAAAATTTTAAAGTGTTTTTACTTAAAAACTGATAAACGGTGGTTAGCCCCCACTTTAAAATTTTTGAGAGCCGGACTAGTTTTTTGGGTTGATCAAAACCCTTTTTATTTTAGTGAT
>JAHBCN010008660.1:0-37966 GCA_019359885.1 Listronotus oregonensis | reverse complement strand
CTGTTTTTGGGGTTTTTCCCCCCTCTAATTTCTCTATTTTAGATCTTTTTTTTTAATTTTTTTTTTATTTTTTCCAGTTGCTCTAATTTTTATTTTTGGCATATCTTTCGTAGAGTCTGACACCTGGCAAAAAAAAGATGTTTTTCTGGCTAAGTGCTATTAGACTTCTGTTTTAACTCTAACTTTTTACACGGTTTTTTTGCATCCATCACAAGGAGCAGAATAGCTCATCATCCTTGGGCCTACATTTGTAAACAAAAGGGGGAATTTGAACATGTATGGGGGTCATATTCCCCAATCCTACCTGCTTTACTTATATAATAATCTAAATAGTAAAATAATAATTACCCCGCTTAATTATAGCAAAAAAAATTTAAAAGGAAGCAAAGTAGTTCAATAAATAAAAAATAATAAAGAAACATCAAAAAGTAGTGGAAATAAAAACAAGGACACACGCTTTCCCCCTGGGACCTATGGGGACATTTTAAATACAACGGGGGGGTCCAAGGGAAAAAATTTTAAAACAGATAAACAATGGAAAAAAAAATATAATTTTATAATATTAAACAGAATTAAAATATTTTAACACCAGCTCTGCTTTTATTCAAAAAATTTTTAAAAACATCACAAAGTGCTATCCCTTATTCAAATAACAATGATAATTACTCCAAAAAGGGCGTGGCCGGTACATTTTAAGGTACCAAAAAAATTAAAGAAAATCAAAAAAAAATTCAATGAAGTATGATATAAAGTTTTTTGATTTTTTATTTGAGTTTTCCAAACAGAACTTAAGACCATAATCTTTTTTATGCAAAATCCGATACAAAACACAAATTAAAACTATGTTTCCCCCACTAAACAAACTAAAAAATTTGATAACAAAAACGTCTTTCCTTCCGACGATCTCGCATTGAATGTATTATTGCTTTTTGTTATAAATTGTGTTACTAAAGCAATAAATGTTTAAAAGTTGGTAATTTTTTTAAGGGGTCGTAGAAAAAAATTTTTCCCCAACCTTGGGGGAAAATATCCTTTCCGCATTTTTAAAAAAAATACTTTTTAAAAACTGTAATTAATAAAAGCTGCAGGAAAAAAATATTTTTAATCCTCGAAGCAAAACCATAAAAAGACCTAAAAAAAGCGAAGGTCCCCAAGATGTCAGGCAAAAGGGGTTTTCCGTGTGAGTAAAGTCATTAAAAAAGATGAACGGCTCTTTCCAAATAGAATCAAGAACGCTAAGAGTTTTGGGACCCATCCCCATATATTATAACACTCCAAGGGGGTTTAAATTTTTTGGAATATTTCGAGCAAAAAAAAAAGGGAAAAAAATTTTGGGCGGAAAAATAAATTGGAGCCATTTAGAACAGTTTTGGGTAAGGTATAATGATTGTATAATTAAGGCTTTAAAAAGTAATGGGGGGTAACGATTTTTTTATTCGTTTTGGCCGCTCATAGGTAAAGGATAAGTATGGTTGACTTTTTTGCAAAAAATATGAAAGATTTTTGGTACCCCAACCAAAATTTAAAATATGCTGTAAAAAAATATCTGCATTACCTGAGTTTTTTTCTTTGCAAACGGTTATATTGTAATTCATCATTTAAAGATTTTAAAGGCATGAATCAAGGCAAACCTTTTCATTTCTTTAGAAACCGATAAACTACAAAGGTCGAAAAGGGATATTGGATCTTCCAAAAGGGTTTTTTCCCCCTTTTTTACCTAAGCAAAAATGATTAAAAAAAAAATTTCTTTTTTTCCTTTTCAATGGAAATAGGTTTTTTGGGCCACTGGATTTAAATATGGTATTAAAAATTACATTTGAAGGCTTAGAAGGGCCGAATACACCCTTTTTTACCCCCTACACCCCTAAAATATACATTTCGCTAAAAAAAGTTTTTCCCAATTCTTAATGGTACGTATAGGTTCTCTGGGCCACTAAATTCAAATATAATATTAGAAATTACATTAAAGGGCTTAAAAGGGTACCCTTTTTTTACGCCCTACACCCCTAAAACATACATTTCGCCAACAAAAAGTTTTTTTTTCATTTTTTATGCTACATATAGGTTTTTTGGGACACCTAATTTAAATATGATTTCATAAATTATAATAAGAGGGGTTACTACCATTTTTTTCATCTCTTACCCCCTACATTTATTGAATCAATGAATTTACATCTAAATGGAAATCTGATATACAAGGGTATTGGGTAATTAAATTGCCCCAATTTAAACCCATCTTACTCCGTAGGCATAAAATTGTCTGAAAATCATGATTTTTCATCCCTAAAAAGTCTTTTTTGTGGCAATACGAAAAGCTTATAAGATTGTTTTTACAGCAACTTTAATCATTTCGAGAGACTTATTAAAATTTTGTTATATATGTATAAATATACAAATATATTATACATTTATATTATAATGTATACGAATATGTACTAAATATTTATACATATACATGGGCGTATTTAAGCAGGGGCAGGGAGGGTCAGCTTCCCCCCTTGCTTGATCATCGAAAGCTTGAGAATGGTTTAATTTTGTCAAATCTGGATTTTAAAATATTTTTGGTTAAAAATTCATGTTAAAAATATTAACAATTTGATAAAATTTTAAAAAATAATAAAATTTCTCCCAAAAGGCAATGATAATTTAAATATAAAAAAATTTTTTAAAAACGTAGGTAATAACAATTAGCTTGACAGGTCCCTAAGTCACCAAGGTTAGCATTTATGCTGTCCCTTCTTATACCCAAGTAGGAATACGCCAATGTACATATATATGACAAATTTTTAATAATTCTCTCAAAATGATAAAAAATTTATTTACACACAGACAATCTTATGAGTTTTTATATTCCCAAAAAATGCTTTTTAGGGTAAACAACATTTTTAGAAATCAATTATTTTTTTTATAAATTTAATTCTTCCGATCCTCTTATATATCAGATTTTTATTTAGATTTAAATTCATCGATTCCATAAATGTAAAGAAAGATGAAAATAGGGGTATTTAAACCCCCTTTTTTATAAAAATTTTCTGACATTATTTTTAAAATTTGGTGGCCCAAAAACCTATATTTACCATTAAAATGGGGAATTTTTTTTTTAAAATTCAGTGTTCCAAAATACCTATATGTACCATTAAAAAAAAAAAAAAAACGTTTTTTAATAATTCAATGTTTCGTAGGATCCAATATTCCTTTCCGACACTTTGTAGATAGTTGATCTGTTTCTAAAAGAATGAATAGGTTTCATCTCGATTTATGTCCTTCCAAAATCATTTTAGATTAGAATGTTTTTTAACAGATTTAGTATTATTAGAAACAGAGTTAAAAAACTAAAAACTAGAATGGGGGACTATCGTCCGCAAAATATGAATTGGGTTAATCGTAAAAAAAAGATTGGTTATGTTACGTAGAAATGGAGTTTGTGTCAGTACTGAGCCCTAGGTTACCCCCGCATTAATTTGATAAAAGCTAGAGGACCCTAAATTGGATCTGTAGACTTTGTGACAGAATGTAATGTCTGTAGTATGATTTTGTTTTTTTCCTAATAAAAAACAAAATTCTAAAATAGCATTTTTAAGATGAGTGTCACATTTATTCCTTAAATAAAGGAGACTTCGGTTTTAAGAATAATTAAAAATGTCATGTACGGGTTGCCCTTTAAAAAAACCCCCATTAACTTTTTAGATTGAAGAAAAAAGTTAAGTAAAAAGGTTCCAGAGGCTCAAAATATTTTTTTATTCTTTGTTTTACTATACAGGGTGTTTTAGAAAGTGTGGACGTGGCCCTACTCTCCTACTTTTTTAATGAGCCCCTATTTGTTAATTTGAGATTCGCTTTCTCCTTGAAATTCTAAACATATTTTATGTAGCATACCCTATGTCTAACTTTAATGGTTACAAAAAAAAACTATCATTTATCACTATCATGCTACGGGCTATGTTTATTCCTTTTATCAATTACTCATAAGGTTTGACATATCCGTCAAATGACTTTTTTTCCACTAACTTTGGGTTTTAATTATTTGTTAAAATATTATTTAACTCAGGGTTTTTCTAAACAAGAAAGAAAAGACATTTATAATTTTATTTAAAATTTAAATTTTAAAAAAAAAAATGACCGAAAAACCCAGGAGAATTAAAATTATAATTATATATATATATATATATATATATATATATATATATATATATATATATATATATATATATATATATATATATATATATATATATATATATATATATATATATATATATATATATATATATATATATAACATAATAGTAGGATGAAACCGATTGGAAAAGGAAGAGAATATAATAAAAATGAAAGGAAAAATAATTTACGGGCGATCTGAGGTCGGGAAGTGGAAGGTGGTAAGTTTTTAAGGGTAAAAAACGGTTCATCTCAATTTCCGAAAAAACTACAAGTTCTATGAAAAAAAGTGAAATAGCAAAGTTGTAGGTAATAAAAAGAACCACAACTTTTGATTTTCCTTTTTTTTCACATAACCTCAAAATTTATGTGAAAAATTCAAATAACCTAGTTTTTAGTTTTTAATTTTTATCTTTTACAATAAAAAATTGTTTTCACGAAATTTGGTGAAAACTTACCTTTTATGTTCCAAACACACTAACATTTTTTTAAATTAAAATATTTATTTTTTACCTTATTTTGACTTAATATCGAAAAAGCACCCTAATTTTCAATCGAAAATTCTCGTGTCAAAAAATATGCTTTCTTAAAAAAGTCGGTGGGGTTTTTTTCGTTAAAATATCTACTTTCTGATGGTGTAAAAAATATACATCACCATGGTAAATGTTCTCAGAAAATGTAAACAAAAACGAAAAAAACTCGAATCCGATTTTTTTTCTACGGAAGTGTTAAAAAGTTAACACTATCTAGATGCCTTAAAAATGTTACATTAAAGCACTAGTGCCTTAAAGTAACATTTTAAAGCACTAGTGTTAAAAGTGAAAAATCAAATTTTAAAACGTAAATTGTACAATTCAAACAACTTGAAAAACAAATTCTTTCCACAGTTCTAGCATTCTCCGTAGTTCAGGTGGATTGAACAGAAAAAAATCGCATTCTCACCAGTACACAACGGTTGTTACAATTCAATAGTAAATCCCAACTTCAATAATTTTTATATACGATGTTATGTAAAACTATATCTTCTAATTTTTGAATAATTTAATTTTTAACTGCATTATTGCGTAGAAAAAATATTGTATATTTGTGTTAAAAGTACGTTTTAAGGCAGTCATGTGAGTTGCAGAACTCGCTTCGCTCATTCTGCCAACTTTCACATTTAATACAGTATAGGAGGTAAAATCACGAAACGCAAATTTTGGGAAAATCAGGTAATTAAAGTTACTTGTATTATGCTAAGAAAGGTGCCCAGTATTGAATTAAACAACTTCCGATACTGGGACAAAGGGTTGGCAGCGAGAGGGAGGTTCATTTAATTGGGGGGGGGGATTAAAAAAAATTACTTAGCCCATCGATAAACTTTTTTTTACCCAAAAACATAAAATACAAATTTTCATTAAAAATTTCCTTTTAAGTAATAGCGCAAGGAAAATTGTGATTTTTGCCTATAAATTAATTTTAAATTATTATATATATAATATATATATATATATATATATATAATATATATGTATATATATATATATATATATATATATATATATATATATATATATATATATATATATATATATATAATATATATACTAATATGAACTATTTTAGTTGACAAATAAAATTATTTTTTAAATTTTTGTACGTGAGTATGAAACGAGATATGGCCTGGCAAAAATAGTTGCTTAACGAAAAATGAAGAGACCGGATTATTCTGGCGTAAATATATTACTTCCACAAAAAAAGGTTACTATTCTTTTGCAAGAAGACAAAATTGAGAAAATTTTAAGACCAACCAAAACCGTTTAAAATAAGCAGAAAAAAAGTTATGGGTAAAATAAAGTTTTTCAGATTTTTTTCATGCTAATTTTTTAGCGTCATCTGGACTGTGTTGCTTAAAAAAATAATCCTTTAGTGAAAAGTCAGAACACATGTCCCTAAATATGTCCATTCATTTTTAGCCCAAATGGATAATTATTTTTTTTTTTGTTTTGGACTGATAAATGTGGGTCAAATCTTGTTTTTTGTATGACATTTTCAGTAATTAAAGCCTTTATTTAGAGTTGTTTTTATTTTAATTTTTTTATCAATCTTCTATTTGTAATGAGATTTGGCCGTTTAAAAGTGCATATTTTATGTTTGCAACGGTCAATGTTTTTTTTTCGGGTGAAATTATAAAAAAATGGTCAATTTAATTGAAATTTGCCATCCCCTGGCATTTCGGAGATAACCTTAGCTTTAAAATGGTTCATTGTACATCTACTTATTATTAGCCAAAAAAAGTTACGACCAAAAATTCAATTTTTTTCCGAATTTACAAAAAAAATGTATAGTTAATCCATTGGGTCCCTCATTTCCCGGGGTTGGGGGGGTTTAATAATTTCTTTTTACTGAAAATATTGTTAGTTTGTAGGTTTTTTTTTATTATTTTTTTAATTTAGGGGTACTTTTTATCCCCTGGGGGAGGGAGAGGGGAAGGAATATCATAATAGTCAAAATACGATAAAGTATTTTTAAAAAATTGATTAAAAAACAAAAAGGATAATCTGAGGTCATGTTTTTTGCATTCTTTCTTATTATGGGGGTTGTTTTAACCCCCTATTATAAGCCCTTATATCTCAATTTCAGTGCATAATAAAAAATTCTTCTTAATTATTCTGAAAAATGGCATTTATTTAATAATCTGAGCTTTACTTCCAAAATATTTCAAAAAACCCCTAAAAAACGGTAGTTTTTACTGTTTTAAGGGTGTTTCAGAAATTTTTGACATAAAAATCGTTTTTCAAGAAAATTCATTCAATATTGCCCGACATATTCAATATTTTTTTATTTTTGGCCAAAAAAATAGTTTGGCCAATTTTTACAGCGTTTTGTACCAAATCCCAGTAACCAAACTTGTTTAACACCTTTTTTGAGAAATTTAAAAAAATTTCAAGTTGATCTGATTTTCCCGAAATTACTGCTTCATTTTACAAAAAAATTACCTTCTTTCCTGTACTAATTTGTGCCTTAAAATTGTATTTTTAACACTTATATCATAAATAACTATTTAATCGTTCTGTACAATTTTGAGCTATTTATTAAAATTTACACTTTAATTACTCAAAAAACGTAATATTTTATGTTACATTGATAAACAAAAATTGCAAATCGAAATATACTACTATAATTAACAACCAAATGTACATAATAATTAAACAAAAAATCGGATTCGACTTTTTTTCGTTTCTTTGCATTTTCTAAGACCATTTACCTAAGTAATGTATATTTTTTTACATCATCAGAAAATAGATTTGTCAACGAACAAAAAGCCCACCGACTTTTTTTGAAAAAGCAGATAATTTGACACGAGAATTTTCGATTAAAAATTAGGGTGATTTTTGATATTAAGTTAAAATAAGGTGAAATAATAAACATTTTAAATCAAAAAAATAACAGTGTGTTTGGGACATAAAAAGGTAAGTTTTTAGCAAATTTCGTGAATTTTTTTTTCTGTAAAAGATAAAAATAAAAAACCAAAAAATTGGTTATTTGAATTTTTCACATAAATTTTGAGGTTATGTGAAAAAAGTGTAAATACAAAAGTTGTTGATCTTTTTATTACCTACAACTTTGTCATTAAATTTTTTCCATAGGACTTGTATTTTTGCCGAAAATCGAGATAAAGCGTTTTTTACCCTTAAAAACTTAACCCCTTTCCACTTTCCGACCTCAGATCGCCCGGAAATTATTTTCTTTTTACTATTATTTTTTTGGTTTAAAAAATTATCGACCCTGGTATTTGTGACTAACGAATTCTTAAGTACGAAAAAATTTATTTTATATTTTTGGATAAACATTTGGGAGTAAGTATGATTGCGGCTGTATAACGTAGTTAGAAGACAAAAAATCAATTATCATTTCTGGTTTAATAGAAACCAATCGTAACTGCAGTTTGTTTAATGCCAACATAAATGCATATTTTTTATTTCCATATTCTGCACAATATTTTCTTTAAAAAAATATGTTACAACAAATTAATAATTTTGCCTTATAAATATTATTATCCGAGTTTGTAACCTAGTTTTTATATTTGAACAAAGAATTAAAAATAACGCCTGTAGTGAGCATCCAACGAGGATTAAACAGGCCATTTTTGTGGCTTTCCTCGTATTAAAGAAAATGTGAAATTATTAAATTATATATTTTACTTTTATTAATATGTACTAAATGTAATAATAAACACTAGACTTTGGCAGAGTATTTGCTTTTTTGTTTCAGAAATTTATTGTTACCTTCTATAAATTATATTAGTTTTGTTGTCACTAAAACAAATACGAAATCCTTTTTTTGAAACCAAAAAAATTTTAAAATAAAACCAAATAATAGGGTGTCCCATTAAAAAAAAATGTTAATTTTATGTTGTATCTCTTGTCTTAAATTCTTGACTTAAGTGTTCTTAAGTGGTCCTAGAGAAAAAATACACAATATGCCTATTTCACAACTTTTTTTGTAATATAAGAAATGCCATAAATATGATCCTGTTCATTCTTTTCCCGAATTAATCACATTCAACCATCTGTAAAACTTTTTTTTTAAGGGATACAGTTTTTGATTTGTACCTGCGATCAGTAGCGCATTTACATAAGGGGCACTCGTGGCTAATACCCAGGGCGGCGAAGTTGCTTTAAAAAGTGCGTTTGTGTGGAAATCAACTTCATATTATGATTAATGATGTATGTGTGTGTTTGTGTATGTGTGTGTGTGTGTGCGTGTGCGCGTGCGTGCGCGTGCGTGCGTGCGTTTGTGTGTATATTAGTGTACAGGGTGTCCGGTTATAAATGTAGTTTAAAAAAAATATTTGAAACAGTTAAACTTTAATACTGAACTCGTTTTTCCCAAACGTCAAATAAATAAGTTAATGGGCGAACTTATTTATTTGACGTTTGTAAAAAACGACTTCAGTATTAAAGTTCAACTGTTTCAAATAATTTTTTTACTTCTTTTTATTTATACAGGGTGTTTCAAAAAGTCTGGACGTGGTCCTACTTTCTTATTTCAAATGAGTCCCGTATTTTTTTATTTGAGATTTGCATTCCCCTTTAAATTCTAAACATATCTTATGTAGCATACCCCATGTCTGACTTTAATGGTTACATCGCAAAATGCAAAAAACCATAAGCTTTATCTTTATCACTATCATGACGAAATCACTATCCAACCCTTTATTTTCTTAAATAAAAGCATATGGCGTTCAAATTTTAGTATAACATATTATATCATAAGATGCCAATATTGGATACTATAACACGTGCTTATCACTTCCGGTTTAACCGGAAACGACATCAACTTTGATTTTTTCAATGGAACACCTTGTTTATTTTTTAGAATTTGGATTCTACGGATCCAATCTAATATAAAATCTATATTATATTCTATACCAATCTCTGCTAGTTTTTAAGAAAATGGCGATTAAAGATTTTCAAACTACCACACATATGCAGTTTTATGGGAAAACAAACAAATATAAAAATTTATTATGTTTAATTTATTTGTTTTTAAAAACTTTATCTGCGAAGGGCATAATTAAGAAAAAAAATAAAAATTAAATTAAACATAATACATTTTTCTAACATTTATTTGTTTTCCCCTATAATTGCATAATGTGCGGTCGTTTGGACATCTTTAATCGCCATTTTCTCAAAAACTAGCAGAGGAGATAATTTAGATTTTATATCAGTAATGATCCGTAGAATCCAAATTCTGAAAAATATACAGGGTGTTCCATTAAAAAAATCAAAGTTGATGTCGTTTCCGCTTAAACCGAAAGTGATAGGCATATGTTAAAATATCAAAAATCAGCATCTTATGATATAATATGTCATTCTAAAATTTGAAAGCCCTATATTTTTATTCAAGAAAAAAATTTAGTATTAAATTTTATTCTCTACCCAGTATATATATATATATATATATATATATATATATATATATATATATATATATATATATATATATATATATATATATATATATATATATATATATATATATATATATATATATATATATATATAAATATATATAAATAATAAAATTTTCCCCATACGTAGATAAAGAAGTTTCACTTCAAATTTCGGTGATAGGGCGGCATTTTCTTAGTGCCCAGGGGCTGCGCTAAGGTTAAATCCGGCCCTCTCAGCGATTTTCTAATAAATTAGTATTACCTAAAATAAATAAAATCATAATTTTTTATCGGCTTAAATAATTTAAACTTACTACCAATTATTTCATTTAGGTGTACCTCGTGTCTAATTTAAATTAATAATATTCTTAAATATGACTAATTAAAACCCAACATAGAAAAAAATTACTTAAAACATAATTAATTGATTACAAAATTAAAAAACAACAGTAAGAACACCTTGAATAATAATATACAGTGACAGTATACAGGTTAATTTAAATTTGATCTTTACAATTTGGATCTCAGAAAATACAGAAGATACGAAGAATGTTACATTGGGATCCTGTTGCGTATTTATGTGACTAACAATTTTTTTTTAATTTTGATTAAAAGCATAGTTTAAAGAATATACAATATATAAGTTAGGTCACTTGCATACAAACCTTTAATGTTTTAGTTTCAAAGACACCTTGCCCGCCGAACGCGAACCGATAAAAAAGTTTCAGGGGATATTTGTGCAAACGATACCAATTTATTCAAGTGTTTCCTCTGATCGGAATTGTCGAGGAACGCGGAGTAGATTTTTTATTATTTGAATGATTATTACGATAATATAAGCATAATGTTGATAATATTTGTTTATGATCACCAAAGCTACTGTAAATAAATGTTAAATTTTTGTCTCTAATTATTACCTATTAATAATTATCCCTAGGACTACACATCGGGGTAGATATTTACCTCTAGTAAATTTTAATAAGTAAATAATAATAAATTAAAACGTAACTGTACTTTTTATATATTTTCCATGAAAGAAACAAAAAAAAATTTTGAAATTTAATATTTTATGGATAATTATTTGATTTTTTCCATTGATCGGATTCTTAATTTTTTTGAATTTTCAAAGTCCCAAATAAATAGACATCACAATGGTGTATTTTTTCTTAAAGCTATATGTATGTGTCCTATTTGAAATCCCGTTGGAAATTTAAAAATCGGTTGTTTAGAAAAATAGTTATAAATTTTTGTCTGTTGAATGATGGTTTGGCTGTTTTTAAGTACTTATAGCAATTCAAATCAATTTTTAACCAACTAAATCTTGATAATATTGAATTTCCTTTTCACCATTCTCTTGGGCATAACAAAACGAAAAATTTCGAATACTCATGAGTCAGATTACCGCTTTCAAACGATTTTAAAAGAAAAAATCCCGTGGGGTAAATGTTTACCCCGGTTTGTAGTTTACAGGTAAAAAAATGGGTTTTATAGTTCTAGGGTTATTTTATCATTACAAATAAACACATAAATATCTATCTATCAATCTATCTATCTATCTATCTATCTTTTTTTTTTTTTTTTTTTTTTTATAGTAGGGATTAGGAATGCATATCTGAGCACACCCAGAGCATTGGTGATCTAGCGCTCTGGGTAGTGTGGGACTCCGGTCGAGCCGACCCACTAAACCCTTCCCCTACTCTTCATACATAACATGCCGGAAACCGCTCTCGCATTACTTCGACATGATATGCAGGCACTCCCTCTCTATAGGTTACATCGGTATTTAGTGTTCAGTTGTCAGTTGCCCTGGTGCCTATTTACTTCTGTTCTCTCTCTTTTGTTTCGATTATGTTGCGGACTAATTTGCTTGTTATATTCCATGATTCTTCGCTTTCCAACAAACAGTCAACCATAGCTTCCTGATTGAATATTCTACCCATCAGGTTGAAGAATTCTCTTCTCAGAGGCTCCACCTAGTACAAAGGAACATGGTATGTAATGCATCATCCTCCTCTGAACAGTAATCGCAGCTGCCAGAATCAGATCTCCTCCGATCGAAAAGGATTTGTTAAAGCACCCGTGACCAGACAGAGCTTGCGTTAAGAAGTAATCAACTTCACCGTGTTTCTACTGGTCCATCGCTCAATATTTGGAGATTAACCGGTGAGTCCATCGTCCTTGGTACTGTGTCCCAACATTCCTGCCACGCATCATTAGATTGTCCCTGGCGGTATTTTGTCAATTCCACAGTATCGCTCTCGTCTCTAATATCTGGAGTTCAATGGGTGGTATTCCGAAAGCTAACCCCCTCATTGGATATGGTGCGATATGCACTAGAAACCCTGATGTTCATTTTCTTTGTCACTTTTTAGTTTGGCAACCAGTTTTTATTCTTTACAGCCTCATCCCAAAAGCTGGGCATCCATACAGTATTTGTAGTGTACAACAATGAATAAAGCCTACGTTTGACGAACGCGGGCCTCTATATTGGGCATTATGGATGTTAGGGCTTTAATAGTTTTCTACTTTACCCAAACCCGTTCTATTAATATGTTCTGCAAAAGAAAGCTTTTTGCCCAGCCAGACCGAATACTTCACCGTGGACCCAAGATTCACTGTCACATCTTGAATGCGGAAAAGGGAAATTGAGATGTATTCTTCTTTTCCTGGTCAGAGTCCCCTTAGTTTTTCCGGTGCTATCTGTAACGGTTTCTCTCCCATCCAGTTAGATACCGTTGTAGCCCAATTAACTGTATTCATAAGAGTTTCCTCGTTCTTTGCAGTAGCTACCAATGCAAACATCGTCTGCGAAACCTACCAGCCCCTGCTCCATTTGGCTTTTCCATTTCTAAGGGTCATTATATAGGATATTCCACAAAGTTGGACCAAGAACAAAAACCCCAAAGAACTCCACTATTTATGCTGATTGTTTTACTTACTGTTCCGGTTTCAAGGATTATGCTTCTGCGTAGAGGTATGACGCTATTATGCTTATTAGACTTTCGTCAATATTTCTTCTTAGCTTGTTAAGAAAAAGCTGCCAAGATGCACTATTAAATGCATTTTTACGTCTATCGTAACCATGGCACATAATCTTCTGTGAGCAGGGGAGTATTCTTCAGCATTTTTGCTATTGAAATAACTCTAATAATAGCATCAACTGTTTGTCTTCCCTTTCAGAAACCCTTTTCTATCTGACAGACCTCCAGTGAGTCCAGTTCTTTATGGAGCCTATCAAGCAGTAGATTTCCCGTAAAGCTTACCCTCATATCTAGAAGACATATGGGCCTCCATGAGGAGGGTTTTTGTAGCGGCTTGTCACCTTTTCGTAGCAGTAGTAGTGCAGCTTTCTTCCATTCTACAGGAAACTCAGCACGACCTGCCAATATGTTGTATATCGAAACAACAAAAATCAAGGTTTCTTTTCAATTAAAAGTTTCAGTATTTAGTTGGAATTTTTCGGGTCCAGGAGCTTTGTTTTTGAGCTTTGCAGCAGCAACCTTAAGTTCGTTCAAGGTAAAATCAAAAAAGTTCGTGTTTGCCTGAAGTTCAAAATTTACAGGTTCATGTGAGGGAAAAAAGATGCCCTTGCGCCTCCATGAATTGGCGGTTAAGGTGATTGGGGGGAGGATAACCAAGCAGGCCCTTCATTACAATCTTGTACCCATCCCCCCAGATATCATCATCCACAGCATCACAAATACGTTTTTCCCAATGGCCCCTTTTTTCCCCTTTTGATTGCATTTCTGAACTCTCTTTCTACTGTTCTTGATATTCGCCCATAGTTCTCGGTTTTAAGTCTTGTTGCATTCTTCTGGCACTTCGTGTGTAAGCTTCTTTTTGTATAAAGTTTCTCGAAGTTCAGATAGGTTTCAGTTCCACCAGTAGTTAACATCGATTTGTAAACTTCTTTCTAGGCATTGACTTGTTGCATAATTTTTCCCAGAAGTTTTGAAAAGTTTGGGTTCCCGATGTTGGGTTTCATCCTCTAAGATCTCTTGCACGGCCTCCTCGAGACTTTGTTGGTTTTTTTTTTCTTCGTACTCCAGCCCTTTTTTGTCCTTCTGTATATTTAAGTGTCCCTTGATGTGGATTGTCTTGTTTCCCAAAAAAAAAAAGAGATATAATTATGATCGCTGAGGATTCATCCTCCCTTTCTTCCCGGTTTGGGAATGTGGGGCTTGAGTTCTGGTGTTGAGATGGTCCTCCAAATGGAGCCCCTAGCCTTCTCTTACAACGGGGGGCTTTTTCTCCTTCGTTCACAATAACTAAATCGTTTGACGCAATCCATTCTGTCATTACATACCTCTTCTGTCAGTGGTGGTCATTCCCCATTGGAAAACCCTTTGGGGTTAAAGTCTCCAGCTATGATGCCCCTTTCTTTATTGGTTATAATGGAGTTCCCTATCTCTGCTAGTGTTAGTTCAGACTTTCTATGTCGTCGTTCCCCGAGAATAACAACTTTGATGGTAAAGTACCCGGTTTTTTACATATGTGTATCCCCGGGCCTTCTCCGTGCCCTCCGATTGCTATTGTATGATCCAGGGTCTTTTATTGCTGATTTAAAAACTGTACCTAGTACCAGTCCTTTCTGCCTCTTATCGCGTTTATGTTTGGTTCACTTACAATTAAGATACCTGCTTTCACCCTTTTTGCGGTCGCCAATGCCGAATGATGTGCTAATCGACTCCTGTTACAATTTATCTGCAGGATTTTAATTTTCATTTGAATTTTCTGTACCATTGCCTCCTGCTTTTTTTCCCAGATGAGCACCTATGTTTATCAGATTGGTGCCCTACTTGCTCAGTTGCAAAATGAAGAATTTTGACAATCAGCTACTCATGGCCATCCTGCCCACCTTCAAGCACATTTGTTTCCTATCTGGCCCTGTACATTTTCATTTTTGTGTGACCATAATCCCAACACTTAAAGCATCGTATGTCAGGCTTCCTTTTTGATATAGTACAGTTTACCCAACCTATTCTAATAGTCTTCATTTTAGTTAGTTGGTCAGCATCAGATTCGTTAAGTTTTAAAGTGACATTTTTGGGTTTTCCACCATAAGCAGGTCGAAGTGCTCTTACTTCAAAGGATTCAGCTTTAATTCCCATTGTTTTGGATATGACATCTTTGATATCATTTTCTGTTGTTATTTTATCCATGCCCCCTTTAAAGTTCCACTTTCTTGTTAACAAGAATAGTTGTTTTTATCTCGGGGATCCTCTGTGTAAGTTCGTTCCTAGTACTAGAACTTTATCTGCCCCATTTTGACTCTAAGTATTAGTTCATCCTTCCCTTTTCTTTTTAATGGTAGCGATATCCCAACTCGAGTTCACTGGGGTTTATCGCTGCTTTCACTGTTTGTAGCAGTTCTGGGAAACTTTTGTTGTCCATACGCACTATGAGTGAATCGTCTCGGCTGCTCTTAATGCGATCTCTGGGTTCACCTGGCCTATTCCATTTTCCTTTTCTGGTCTTGTTTATAAATTATCAAATTTATCGATGTGTCTGAGAGCAAAAATTGCAACATACAGTAATTATTAGCCCAGTGACATTATCCATTTGTGGAATTCCGCTGTTTCTATTGCCGCTAATTAAACGTGTTTTTTATCTTGTTTAGAGCCTGGAATAAAACCTTTTTCATCCTCGTCGGTGGTCGTAGCTCTATCATTAAGTATCGGAAAGTGAATCCACCGTGTGTTTGTAAATTCACCTGTCGTTTTAGGAAAACCCAGCGTATGGTCTGACAGCCATTTCTCCTTCTTTCTTTTGCATTTTTAACATTGGTTTGTCCCCAAACTTTTCAATGGCTCGTGCTATTTCAGTACATCGGCTCTCGATGGCACTTGCACGGAAAATTTGTCGAATCGGAGGGTCACCCCATATGAATCCTTGCTGGATTTGTGGTTTTCCAAACATCCATTTTTCCCAGTCTTCTTCACTTCAGCTCGAAAGCAGACAAAGGATCCGTCCTTCTTTAACTGGCGTCTTCTATTTTGCAATGCCAAGACTTTTTACTTTCCCACCATTTGTACTTGGTTTCTGCATCTTCTTGATCTGTCAATACCGTTGCCTCCAGGATGCTAATCTTTTCTTTAAGTAAGTCGTTTTCCTTCTGTAGTTTAGACAGGTTTTTTTTCATCCGTTTCGTTTGTTCTCTTGGCAGCTTCATTATTTAACAATGCCTCTGTAGACAATATTTCGTTTCGAAGTTTATCATTCTCTATACAGCTCTGCCGCTTTTTAACCATCTTGTAAATATACTAGAATTAAGCTTTTCTACTTGATAAGTTAATTTCTGCATTTTTCCCTGTACTCTTTTTAGGTTTATAGGGCTTTTTATCCTGTTTCAAATGCCCTCCTTGCTTAGCAACCCCTTCCCAAAACATCAAGAAAAAGTTTTCCTGATTGCTTACAATCCTTAATATTTTCCCCTGGTTGTTCGTCGACTCGTTTTCTTTTGGCTGCTTTTTTCTTTATCAGCATTGGTATCCTCAAGTACCCAAAGTTTCCGACTCAAGACCAGGAAACCCAAGAGTGCTCTACCCCCGGTGGTGTCCGGGATATTGAGTCTCTCCAGCTAAACAGGTCAGTCATCACCGATATGCTGTGGTCATCAACAGTTTTGCCCAAAACCCTTTAAATCTCTAGTTAGTGCCTTTTAAAATTTTTATTATTTTTGTCCATTCAGTTTCCCACGAGAGTTGGGACGAAATAGATGTCCAGCGTGGCATTGCGCCCTTACCACGCTAAGGCTTTCTTTAAGCAAGGGTCCCAAGGGACGGGTCACCGTTCATGACTATCTGTCGTGTAGCCATTCACCCATCGGCACGGTCGGCCCCCCACCTTGGGTTCCATTTTACAGGTTTTTTCCTGGTAGCTGTCATGGCTTCCCCGCTTCCTCTTGGACCTTACCGGCATGGGTGGCCCCGCCAGTACTAGACTCCACCGGCATCGCTCTTCGAGTCATTGCAGGTACTAAGCCTCCACCAACGACAAGGTCCCACAGCTCCTTGGAGGATCTATCTATCTATCTATCTATCTATCTATCTATCTATCTTTTATAGTAGGGATTAGGAATGCATATCTGAGCACACCCCCGAGCATTGGTGATCTAGCGCTCTGGGTAGTGTGGGATTCCGGTCGAGCCGACCCACTAAACCCTTCCCTACTCTTCTACATAACATGCGGAAACCGCTCTCGCATTCTTCAACATGATATGCAGGCACTCTCCCTCTCTATAGGTTACATCGGTGTTTAGTGTTCAGTTGTCAGTTGCCCTGGTGCCTATTTACTCTCTGTTTCTCTCTTTAGTTTCGATTATGTTGCACTAATTTGCTTGTTATATTCATGATTCTTCGCTTTCCAACAGCGAAGCTCCCTGAATTGAATATTCTACCAGTCAGGTTGAAGAATTCTCTTCTCAGAGGCTCCCACCTAGTACAAAGGAACATGGTATGTAGTGCATCATCCTCATCTGAACAGTAATCGCAGCTGCCAGAATCCCGATCTCCTCCGATCGAAAGGTATTTGTTAAAGCACCCGTGACCAGACAGAGCTTGCGTTAGAAGTAATGAACTTCAATTTTGGAATTAACCGGTGAGTCCATCGTCCCTTGGTTTGCTGTCCCAACATTCCTGCCACGCATGCATTAGATTGTCCCTGGCGGTATTTTTGTCAATTCCACAGTACCCTTCTCTCTCTCTAATATCTAAGGTTCAATAGGTGGTATTCAATAACGCTAACCCCCTCATTGGATATGGTGCGATATGCATAGAAACTCTGATGTTCATTTTTCTTTGTACACTTCTTAGTTACGCAACCAGTTTTTATTCTTTACAGCCTCCTTACCAAGCTGGGCATCCATACAGTATTTGTGAGTGTACATTAACATCCCTTGAATAAAGCCTACGTTTTGACGAACGCGGGCCTCTATATTGGGCATTATGGATGTTAGGGCTTTAATAGTTTTCTACTTTATCCAACGTTCTATTAATATGTTCTGCAAAGATGTTGGTGTCAAGCCAGACCCCGAGATACTTCACCGTGGAGCTAAGATTCACTATCACATTTTTGAATACGGGAAAGAAATTGGTTGTATTCTTCTTTTCCTGGTCAGGAATTACCGCTTTAGTTTTTTCCGGTGCTATCTGTAAACGGTTTCTCTCAATCCAGTTAGATACCCGTTGTAGCCCAGCAAACTGTATTCATAAGAGTTTCCTCGTTCTTTGCAGTAGCTACCAATGAAACATCGTCTGCGAAACCTACCAGCTCTGCTCCATTTGGCATTTTCATTTCTAAGAGGTCATTATAAAAGGATATTCCACAAAGTTGGACAAGAACAGAACCCTGAGGAACTCCACTATTTATGCTGATTGTTTTACTTACTGTTCGGTTTCAGATTATACTTCTGCGTGAGGTATGACGCTATTATGCTTATTAGACTTTCGTCAATATTTCTGCTCCTTAGCTTATTAAGAATAAGCTGCCAAGATACACTATTAAATGCATTTTTACGACTATCGTAACCATGGCACATAATCTTCTGTGAGCATGGGAGTATTCTTCAGCATTTTTGCTATTGAAATAACTCCTAATAATAGCATCAACTGTTTGTCTTCCTTTCGAAACCCATATTGTCTATCTGACAGACCTCCAGTACGGTCCAGTTTTTATGGACCATCAAGTAGTAGATGTTCATAAAGCACCTCTATTCTAGAAGACATATGGGCCCCCAAAGAGGAGGGATTTTGTAAGGGCCCTTTCACCTTTTCAGAGTAGTAGTGCAGCTTTCTTCCATTCTCCGGAAACCAGCACGACCTGCCAATATGTTGTATATCGAAACAACGAAATCAGGCTTCTTTTAAATTAAAAGTTTCAGTACTTCAGTTGGAATTTTTCCGGGTCCAGGAGCTTTGTTGGTTTGAGCTTGCAGCAGAAACCCCTTAAGTTCGTTCAAGGTAAAATCTAAAAGTTCGTGTTTGCCTGAAGTTCAAAATTTACAGGTTCATGTGAGGGAAAAAAGATGACTTGCGGCCGCCTCCATGAATTGCGGTTAAAAGGGGGATTCTAGGACAGGGTCTCCAAACTTTCCAGCCTTAGGCCATCTGATTACTAAAGTAATTTCCCGGGGCCAAAACCATATTATCATTGTTGCCGGTGGTAAGAAGTAAGAAGTGAAATAGTCCACTGATGAAAAAAAAGTCCGAAAAAGTACACAACGTTTAAAGGCTGCAAATCGGACTAAAGTCCGCAAAACGCCAACACTGCATATTATTAATTTTCCTGTCATTATCTGAAATTTCTAGATTAGCCCGTAGAGTACAGCCATGAGGAGTAACGTGACACGACATCTGGTGGAACAAGCAAATAGGTAGTACACTTCTATCGCTAACAGATGGCGTAACCAGCACGTCCCAGGAATAATCTCTTGGTTCGAGAAAGTTCTGGTGTCTTCCACTCACTCTAGTTGGCAGTAATTGGGAAAATAAAAAGAAGGCTAGTGGCGCAACCACAAGTCAGTTCTATGACACTGTTATTAAATAAAATTTGCATACCTCCAAAACGTGTTTGTGCGTGTTTAAGTTTAAACATCTTTATAACAGTATTTTGATTTGAATTGTTGCTTTTGTGTGTGAATTAGTAGTATGGAAAAAAAGCGAAAATTGATAGTGAATGCAGAAAATTCAAAGATCAATTGAACATTCAGTATTTCGTAATTGAGTCCAGTAACAAGGCGCTATGTTTGATTTGCAATGAAAGCATAGCCGTTCTCAAAGAATATAACATTAAACGTCATTATGAAACAAAACATTTTCAAAATTACTCAAAATATACAGGAAGTTTGCGGACAGAAAAATTCGAACCTATACGCGCGGATTGAAATCGCAGCAATCTTCATTTACAAAACTCAAAACTGAACAAGAGGCTGCAACTCGTGCCAGCTTTCATGTGACTCTTGAAATTGCAAAACGTGGAAAACCACTACCGATGGAGAAATGATCAAAGAATGCATAATTGCGGGAGCCGAAGAAATGTGCCCCGAAAATGTGAATTTATTAAAAAAAGTTAGTATGTCAGCAAACACTGTGGGTCCCAAGGGTAAAAAAACATCCCGCTGAAAAAATATCTCTCAACTGTTTGACAAAAATGGACATTTTGAGTGGTTTTCTTTGGCCTTGGATGAGTCAACGGATGTGTCAGATACTGCTCAGGTGTTGATTTATATTCGAGGAGTAGTACAAGCTATAGGACGAAGAACTTCTTCATATGTACAGTATTCATGGCACAACTACTGGTACAGATATTTTTAAAGGGGGTTGAAATGGCCATTAATCAAAAGAACCTTCGATGGAAAAAAATTGAAATTTATTACAACTGATGGAGGCAAAAACATGAGTGGGAAAGAAAAGGAGTTGTCGCTCTTGTGTCAAAGGCTGTAGAAAATGACGGTGGTTCAAAACCCTTAATCTTCATTGTATCATTCATCAGCAAATCTTTGTGCGGAAAAAGTTTGGATATGTCTGACGTTCTGAAGCCCTTCATATCAACTGTTTTATCGATCTTTTGGGCTGAATTACCGACAATTCCCACAATTTATTGAAGAGATTGGAGAAACTGACTTACCTTATCCTTTTGTGCGCTGGCTTAGTTGTGGGAAAATCCCCCAGCGCTTTTGAACTTCGAGCAGTGATCGAAATTTTTTGAATAACATCGCCCTCTTACTGAATTACAAAACAACGCATGGCTGTGGAAGTTAGCATTCTATGTTGATTTGACAATGAAACCCTAGCCCCCGGGAAATTCAAATGGGAAAAGATTGATCTACAATGCAGTGATAAATTAAGAACAAATATCAAAACTCATCTTTGTTGGAATTTTTATAAAATCTTCCACTGACACAATTTGATAATTTGCATAAATTTGCTCGTGGTCTGTTTTCTTTTTTGGTACTACTTATTTGTGTGAGAAAACCTTTTCCAAAATGAAGTACACAAAAATGTTTACAGATCGAAATTAACTTGATGGGCATCTTAAATCTCTTTTAATAATTGGTACAAGAAAAATTTGTCCACAACTACAAAATATTGTCAGTGGAAAATCTCAATTACATAAATCTCATTAGTATTTCATATGTCATTAGTTTAATTTTTTTGCATATTATACATGTCTTTACTCATTACAATTCTGTGTTTCTTTATCCCAAATTATCACAAAAAAAATAACAATAAGCCTACAAGAATGTTATGAGTTGGGAGTTATTGACCATATCAATGTAGATGTCTTGGAGACCCCTGTTCTGGAGGATAACCAAGCAGGCCCTTCATTACAATTTTGTACCCATCTCCCCAGATATCATCATCCACAGCATCACAAATACGTTTCCAATAGTCCCTTTTTGCCCTTTTGATTGCATTTCTGAACTCTTTTCTACTGTCTTGATATTCAGCCCTATCTATCAGATCTATCTATCTATCTATCTATCTATCTATCTATCTATCTATCTATCTATCTATCTATCTATACATCTATTTGTCTATTGTATAACGTAAAGCAAAATAGAAATTTATTGTAAACATCTAAAAAGGTCGACCAGACTTTCACGGATAATTAATGGGTTATTAGCAAAATGTTGAGATATGCACAACAACTTTTATTGGTGTAGTAGGAGGTCAAATTGAAATATTGCAGCTGTTAGTTATCTTCAGATAGTCACGAAGGGCGAAGGCCTAAATACCAACGTACCGTAGGTGTCTTAAGTGTGGTTAGATGAAGTCTATTGACACGAGACCTAAATACTTGGGGATTTGAAGGAGAGGGCAAAACTTCTGGTGGTAGTAGGTTTTTCAGTCTGGACACTTTAGGGATGAAGAAACTAACAAAGTGGGAAGTTCTGGGCCTCTCAAGCTAGTCTCTAAAATCGCTCTCTTGTGAGTTGTAAGGGGTGGAACTATACTGGCCAACTTCTCATAGCTAAAACCGTAAAAATATCTATAAAAAGCGACAGATCCCTACAGCTCGTCGGTGGGCGAGAGAAGAAGGCTTTCTTGTAAGCATGGAATTATTAAAAGGATAAATAGCCCTTCCCTGAATAAAATTAAAAATGCTAAGAGTTGTGAGAGACGTCATTCCTTAGACATGAGAACAATACCGTAAAGATGGTCTAATTATACATTAGAAGGTACACAAAGGTAATTTTACTTAAGTTTTCAGTAAAACAAATGTTAAAATTTACCCTCTCTAGCAGGCTCAGTGGGTAAACCTACAGATGAAATCGCATATGAATGAATGCGACTCCTAAAAGGATTTAAAAAATCCTTATCTTTGAAAAAAAGCAGACACTTTAATACGGTTCTGACATTGTTTTAGCGCATAATTAGCAAATTTGTGAAACTTGCCGAAGCACTTTACCAAGCTTGATATCTAAAAGTTTAATATATTTTCAAAGCCAAAAAAAAATCTAATCTATATAATTTATATTAATATGGTCCTTTGGGCATCTAAAAAACGATAAATTGCCTTTTATTCTGTTATACTCTTACCATGTTTCACTAAACAAATATTACCAGACATATTCAACAACTTTTTAGTGATACGATATACCAAAGCACATGGTTAAAGCAAAACGATTTCTGGCGCACTGCGTATCAGTCGGCTTCACACCATAGACTGGTACGGATCTATTGGACAGGCGGGGATAAAAGGGGTGGCTTTTTAGAGCCGCCGCGAGTGACGCAACTCATATATTGTATATTCTTTAAACTGTGGTAAAAGCAAATAATGTTACAACAAATTTTTGTTCTTAATCTACAAATAATTCTTTCCTTTTCTAAACTTCGTCAGTAGACACACTGTGTATGTTTATTTGTTACTACCTTTCTTTTTAAGAAATAAAAGCTGTGTTTCTTTCGACAAGATATTTACGCGTCCATAAATCACTACAGAGAACACATTTCTTACTTTTTTGTTACATAAGTTGTTTCTAAATGTAAATATTTGAATATTTAGAAATGACCTTTGTAATAAAATGTAGCAAATTTGTACTTTGTATTAATCTATGAATAAATGCAGTCCTGGTAGCATCAACTGCGCATGACGCTGTTTCTACTTTTTTAACGTTTTTGTGTCATGTGTTACCAAGGCCGTTCTTATCAATTATGGCGCCCTGGGCTTTAAGCCAATTAGCGCTCTGGGGCCTGGGCCTTTTCCTGCAAAAAATTAATTATTACAAACACATTACAACTCTAATAAACTTTTTAGCTTTCAAGCTTTTTGAGCAACAACAAAGCTCCGGTCACTGGCTATTTTGTCTCTAAACTCCTGTATAAGGAAACATTAGAGATAGGAATGTATACAATGTAAATAGACTGAAATGTAACATAATATTTATAAATAAAGCACTGGTTAAAGTTAAGTTGGTTGAGTTGAGGCCTAGGCATTAAAATTCCTAAATATGATTTTTTAATATTTCATTGCAAATATAAATAAAATTATTTTGTAAAATGAAGTTCCCGTTACATTTCATTTTAATAATAAAAATATTGTAATTAACATCAAAAAATATTTTTAACAAAAAAACATTCACTATAAGAACTATATAAATTTTAATAATTATTATCATAAATTTAATGAATGTATTAAGAAATAAACTTTTTCCTCGCTTTGGTTAGAGCAAATTCATTGATTACACAGGTTTATAAAAAAAAAATGTCCTGATTATTTGACCGGACCATGGTATTCCAGGTATTTTGGCGCCTTGAATCTGAATCCCGGGTCAGTTTTTCCTCATCACGTCGGGAAAACAAGATTTCAAGGTCATTTAGAGGTCAAAATAATGATATTTTTGAAAGCATCTCTGGTACAACTTATCGAGCGACCTACTAACTTGACGGGTACCTGTGTAGCTCTTGAGTACTCTTTAGACATTAAAAAGAAGCTCTGAATCACGCCCAGGACCAGCCCAGGTCCGACCCAGAGGGGCGAAAGGCGCCATGGACGTTCTAACTGGCAAATTTGGATTTCCCTGCCAAGACGTTGAATTTTGACGATGCATTTGCTGTGACCTAATGACGGCCGACCCGGCACTGACACGAGTAACCCTAGAACTTTGCGTGAACATTCAGGTAAAGCTGCGTGAGCTGCCCAGAGCTGCCCAGAGCTGGCCCAGGGTAGAGAAAGTGGCCCTGGGGGTCCGAACTCGCCAATTTAGATTTATCTGTTTAATTTTGACGATGCATTCGCAGTTAATGACGGTCCATACATTACTGCATCGATTGACCCTAGATCCTTGCCTGAATATCGAGGTAAAGCTGCTTGTGCTGCTCGGGGCTGACCCAAAGACTACGAATTTTGAAGACGGATATGCGTTCTTGCTTGCGGATAAATCCAAGTAGGACATTTCAACTGGTCTAGAAAGTACATGGAAAAACAGTTCTTGGAAATTTGACTGCACTAATTGTAAAGTTATATATAGCTTTACTATTAGTGCTTGTCGACCGTCATTATCTTACAGCAAATGCATCGTCGAAATTCAACGTCTTGGCAGGGACATTGAAATTTGCCAGGTAGAACGCCCATGACGCCTTTCTCCCCTCTGTGTTGACTCTGGGCTGGTTCTGGCCAAGATAAAGAGCTTTTTTCTAATGTCCAAAAGGCACTTAATAGTTACACAGGTACCCGTCAAATTAATAGGTCCCTCGAGAAGTTGTACCAACATAACTATTTAATGCAAACTTCTCGTGCTTAGACTCAATTTTTTTTGCAATTACCTCTTAGTATCTTTTATTAACCCCCATATATTGTATTTCATTGATTTTTTCCATAAAGTTTCTACAAACGTTTTATTTTCAAGATTCAGTAAGTTTTAATGTATAAAAATGTATTGATTTTTTGCTAATATTAGAAAAAACCTTTTATTATATTTTTTAAAATTTATTGTTAGTCCGTTTAGTTACCTTAATAATGGGCATGTTTGAATTTATTAGGAATAAATAAATGTATTTAATTAGAAGTATATGTGAAGCAGGCATTTAAAGGATTTATGTCACAGAAAAAATGTCTTTATGAAAACAGAATTACTCTAGTTATATTGTAATTTTAGTGAAATACCGTCTGTAAAAAGTTAAGGCCTTATTAAAAAAAGTGTTAATACTTTAAGTATAAAATGGATCAGAAAGTTGCAGTGACTGTCAAACATGTCGATAAAAGCTATGAAAAAAACAAGATTTTGGACAACTTTTCAATGACGGTAGAAAAAGGGATTATGTAAGTAGACATGTATTATAATTTTGGTTTTTAAATTGATAAGAGTAAAAGTGAAAATTTGATTAATATTTGCATCTCTGAGGTTTTAAAAATAAGCAATTGAAAAATATTTCTGATTATACTGTATGCTAATAAAAGTGTCAGTTTGTATGAATCATGCAATTGTACAGGGTCTTTCCTCATAATTAAACAGCTTCTGCTGGCTTTATTATACGAGATAGAAAAAACTTTCAATACAAGACTTGTATCGTTTATCCTAAACCATAAGAAAAAATAGTTGACGCATATACAGGGTGAACCACAAACATCTGGTGAACCAAACTTACAATTTTTTAAATGAAACATCTTTATATATATTCCAAGTTGATTACGCTAAAAATTCTCTTTTCAAATGTATATAATTTAGCTATATGTGTTTCAGTAGTTTTTGATATATTTAGTATTAAACCAAGAAACAAATTTTCTGCCCATTCTAATATTGACCATGAATCTAGGAAAACATGCAAATAAATAAGTAATCTGTTGTCAAATAATGACAGTTTTCTTGCAAGTTGATGTCCATAAAATGGTTTACGCTGAAGAAGAAATGTGTGAAATAGTTTATTTATTTTACAAAAATAATTAGAATGCTATTGCAGAAAGAAGAAACTATCAAAATTTACACCCGGGTAGACCTTTGCCGTCAAGGAGCACTTTTTATTACATAGAAAGAAATTTTCGACAACATAAAAATGTCCAAAGAAAAAAATAAACTGTTTAAATTAATTAAAATGATAAACTAGAAATTCTCTTATATTTTGAAGGTAAAGACTGACATTGTTTTAAAATTAAATTTTATTCATATTTCTTGGTCGTAGAAAATTCGACTTTTTCGATCGCTGATGCCGCCAAGCAGTTTAATAAATCGGCCAAAAAATCGATGTAACACTACGACAGTATAAATATCACCCCTACAAAATATTGCCAGCCCAAAGATTAAATGAAAACCAAAAAGTTCGTAGAGAAGGCAGATTTTCAAATTAAAAATTAATGACAACGATCTTTTTAAAAAGATTTTATGGAGCGATGAGGCATTCTTTTATACGACAGAACTCTTTAACAGAAAAAATAGTACTCATATATGGGCTTCTGCAAACCCCCACGGAAAAAAACCTGGATAAGGGAATTTAAATTTCAAGGCCGTAGGTCTATAGCGTTTGGTGCGGCATTCTTAATGATCCTATAATCGGCCCAATTTTTAATGACGGTCATTTAACTAGTGAAAGATATTTGCATTTCCTTGAGAATGACATTGAAAATCTTTTGGACGATTTACCTCTTCGACTATATAATGAGCTAATATGGCAGCAAGACGGGGCACCGCCCCATAATGTAGTTCCTGTCTGTAATTTTTTAAACAACCGCTATCCGCTATGGATTGGAAAGAGGAACTAAATGGCCATCAAACAGTCCCGGTTTAACACCTCTAGATGCTTTTTTATGGGGCTATTTAAAAAACGAAGTATACAAAGAAAGAAAAAGAACATTGGAAGAGTTAATAATTAAAATTACAAACGTTATAAAGTGAAATCGCATTTTATTGTTAACTCTATCCGCAAATTAGATGATGGTTATAGAAAATGCATTAATAACAACGGTGGTCATATAGAGCATTTATAATAATATTGTTATCCATATTATGTTAGCAAATTGTAAATTATTGGACAATTTTTCCCAGATTCATGGCTAATGTGATATATTTAAGAATAGGAAGAAAATTTGTTTTGGGGTTAATACTAAAGATATCAAAAAGTACTGAAACACATATAGCTAAATTATATACATTTGAAAAGAGGATATTTAGCGCTATTAACCTGAAACATAATATACAGGATGTTTCATTTAAAAAAATCGTGTTTGGTTCACCAGATGTTTGTGCTTCACCCTGTATATGCGTCAACTATTTTTCCTTATGGTTTAGGATAAACCCTACAAGTCATGTATTGAAAGTATTTTTTCTATCTCGTATAATAAAGCCAGCAGAAGCTGTTTAATTATGAGGAAAGACCCTGTACAACATTTTTTCAATGTTTACTGTTTTATTGCAGTTATGTACTGCTTTCTGGTCGAATCAAATATATTGATTTGTGCAATAGCTTAAGTGCAATAGCTTAAGTGCAATTTTTTTTTCGATATCCACGTCATAAGGCGCTAACCACATATATTTACAATACCTGATGGACACGAGTAAGAGCGAAGTGAACAGAATATCAAGCTGAGCTTATCTGGATATTAAAATCCTTTGGATTTTCTATCAGCGGATAAGTGTGATTTACATTTGTTTATTAAAAAAGTCAATCTGTTAAATTTCATTTGACAAAAATACGTGTGCAAAATATGTATGTAACCATGATTACAACAAAAAAAATATTGCAGTCATTGGTTCAAATAGTCGATTACTTACCCGATGTTTTTTTTTTAAATAATAAACAAATTTTAGTACATCAAGTGTGAATTCAATTGGATTTTGTTTTTGGTGTTTTTGAGTGTTAATTGCGCTGGACTTGACTGTGTCGTCACAAGTATTTTTGAACTGACGTCAAATTTCAAGGGTCAGACGTGAACTTTAAATCGCAATTACGCCAAAACTAATAGCTTCACTAGGTGAAGAAAAATTTGACGTATTTATAAATCAAAATAAAGGAGTCCGTTGGAAAGCCTTAGCTATTGGAAAATAATTCATGTGTCACTAATTTATTAATGAGTCGTTTTCAAAGCAATTAATATAACATATTTTAAATGCAAAATAAGGTGCTTTACAAATCTCTCTATAATTTATGTAGATATGGACTTCTCGGTGCGAGTGGCTGTGGTAAAACAACATTGCTGGGTTGTATAATTGGAAGAAAATTTATAGACCGTGGAGAAATACAAGTCTTTGGAAAAAAACCTGGATCTAAAGGCAGTGGTGTGCCAGGGTCAATTATTGGATATATGCCACAAGTAATATGAATTAAATGTTGTTTATAACATAGGTATTTTTTTAAGTAAGGTAGGGTGTTTTAATAGCCAAAAATAAAACATACAAGAAAAGGCTCAATTTTAAATATGTACCTATAGTATAAAGTTTAGAAAAAGTCGTCTTTTTTTAATGTATCTGTTTGGGATATTTATATAGCTTAATAATACATAAGACAAAATATATAAGAGAATTGTCACTTCTAGTGTTCCAGAAAGAATTTAAGGCTACTATGAGCACAATTATGCACAACTTTTATCACAAACAAAATTGAATAAAACACTTTATACCAAATATTTTTTTAATATCCACGTCACAACGCGCTAACGACACTCATTAGAAGGTTTCTCCATATCTTTTTTAATTTTTCACATCTTTTATCGGTTTATTAAGAATTTTATTCACAAAACCAAAAAAATGACCCTAGCCGAAATTAAGCCCAAATGTTCTTGCCTTATGGTATCTAGAAGGTGTACAAAATGGCATAGGTAATTCAATTGTTTTCATGGAGTAATTGTCAAAATGAAAAAGATGGATATTTATGTTTCCGATGCCCAACATACAAGAATTAGAAACCAAGTGATATTTTACAAAAACTGCAAGGATTAAATAGAAAATTTAAATTGATGTAAGATGTGGTAAAAGGGCTATATAAGACAATAATTTTCCACACACGAGACGTTCAAAAACTTTGACAACACAAACCAATATTGATCTGATAACTTGCTACTAATTCTTGCTAATATGAACACTTTTGTATCTGAAGTATCCCAGATATTACAAATTTGTGTCGGTTCTGGTTAGTTTCATTCCCACCAGCATTTCCGAAAAGGAATCCCCACACTCCTTATGGAAAAATTAATAGTTCTCAATACGCTGATTAAAAGCCCAAATGGCAAGAAACCCGATAACCTCTCTCCCAAAGGTCAGGCAGATGCATTTGACTGATTATTGGGAAATTGCCTTACCGAAGTACTGTAGTCAAACCTACACAGTCACTAGACTAAAGCCTGACATACCACAAACATTCAACTACTTCCCCCTTCACCCCTTCCCATCATCTGTCTGTCATGTGAATATTTCCTGTTTACGGGTTGTGAAATTTTTCGTAACACAGCCATTTAAATAATCAGTACCCAATACCTTTTGACCACAACAATTGAAACCCCACCCCATACCAAAGCCTGCCATATTACTTTTTTGCTTATCAATCGTTTAAAATCGTTGTAATGAATTCCACACCATGGTCAGCTAAACGATCACTACCCAATATCCTTCGACCCTAACAATTGAATTCTCACCCTCTCCCCATACTGTAATAGGCACTAAATGGACAGACTTTTAATCAGTGTGCTAAATTTTAAACTGCAGTTTAAAAAAATAATCGAAACCCTTTTTTATAAGGATTGGGCGGGTCCTTAGGATAAGGTCGATGCCCAGATTACCAACTACAGAAAAAAATGCGATGTGAACAAGATTAATTTGATGCATTTATAAATTTCTTACTCACCTGCGACAAACCATGTGTTGATTATTTTACGCCAGGTCAAAAGATCAAGTATAGTCAACCTAATTACCTAAAACCTAAAAAGTAAAGGTTATGTCTTTAGGGATAGCAGGAGTGTTTGACTGACATATTTGTAAGAGAACGACGTACCAATGACCCCTTATTATCTAACTTACTTAAAAGGTTAAACCTGCATTTTAATCAAAAGAAGAACCTTTTAATCAAGACTAACATTCTGTTGCACCATAACCCAAGATTTTATACTATCCAATGGACTACAAATCTCTTTGAAAAAATACATTGACGGTTATTTCACATCTACATTATATTCCGAGTGAATAACTGTCTAATTTTTATCTATTTGGACAGCTGATAGAGCCATTTGATGATGATTAAAATGTCTTAAAAAAATATCAGTATGAAACTTCGTCAATGATTACAAAAGTGCATAGACTTAGCAGGTATATACGTAAATAACTTATGTCAAAATCATATAATTATTTCAATTAAATAAAAAGTTTTAATATTAAAATTAAAATTAGTTTAATTATTGCTAGACCTTACATACAGAGGCGCTTTTAAAAGCGAATTTTTCTGTATTATGTTGTTTACAATCAGTTTATAATATTTTATTTTTTACTCTATTTTTTATTCCTAATTGATTTGATTTAAAATTTAAACTTATTAATTTATTAAATATATGTTTTAGGATATCGCCCTTGTACCTGAATATACAGTAAAGGAAACAATATATTTTTTTGGAAGAATTGCATGCATGAATGATAGTGCTATACACAAACGTTTTAAGGAATTAACAGAATTGCTGGAATTACCTCAAAGTCACAAGTATGCTTTTTTATCAATAAAGGAAATAATTTCATTTTTATAGGTTTCAAGATTTTAAGTAAAATTATAGCAATTTTATTTTGTTATTTATTGCACTTTTAAAAGCGAAATCGAACATATTAAAACATTATTAAATTTTTTAACTGTAATCTTTCTTTACAAAAAAAATTCCAATGCATTTATCACTAGTGTCATTTAAACGTATTTTTAATGTGTGATCTATATAATAAAATTAAAGATTAAAGGTGTATATTTATATATTCTTATATAATATATTTTTTTACGCTTTTGCATTACATAATGCTTTTTAACATAAATTATGCAGTATCATGTTAAAGATTTTTGTCTCTTGTTCAATCTATATTCAGTACCCCTTAACAAAAATTGTTCTGTAGTCTTTGGAATTTAAACATGGACGAAAATATTAAAAGTGGTCTAAAAAATAGGGAAAAGTACAACAAAAGGTATGCAAAACGATTATAAAAAATAAATAAATAGAAGCATTAAAGCTATATGCATTGGATTACTAGTTTAAATTATTATTTATTGTTATAGATTTATCACAGACTGCAGTGGCGGTGAGCAAAGAAGGGTCTCATTAGCTGCTGCTATAGTGCATGAACCTGAGTTACTTATACTTGATGAACCCACAGTGGGTGTAGACTCAATCTTAAGAGATAAGCAAGTACTATTTTATTACTTAAATATGTAGAAAATGTAATATTAACGGCCAAGTGATGATCGCGTTGTTAAATTTAGCAATGGACTTAGTAATTGTTAAAAGTTAACAACGGTTTAGAATGTTTAACAAAATGTCAGATTTTGACAGGTTGCCTACTAAAATCATTAAATAACACTGACAATGACGTTTTGTTAAACATTCTAAACCGTTGTTAACTTTTAACAATTGCTAAGTCCATTGCTAAATTTAAAAACTAAATTTTATGTTTATTTTTTAATTTTTGGTTATTTAAAAATGTTTAAAATAAAATGATATCTTGAGGTAGTTTAAACAATGTTGCTCTTTATTAGGCAAATATAGGTGAAACGTAATAAAAAAAGTCATTTGTAATTTAAATAATATTTGTTTTATTTCATTTCTGTAGCAAAATTAAATATGCAAGAAAATACCAGACAGATGTTTAAGCTTTACATTATTAGTACATATGTCAATTAATCACAATACAGAGTACTATGACTCTCATTGTCTTAGGTGCTCTTTATTTTATAATAACGTTTATGCTTACTTTTATTATGGACAAAACTTTAAATAATTTATGTAAGTAGTCTTTAATTGATTAATTTTAAATTTTACATTCTTCTTTAAAAAAGGGGGATTTATTTCGCAGATGTCAAAAGTTTAACATTTATCAGTTATTATGACGTCAACTCACACTTTTAAAAAATATGACTACCCTTTCCTTAAATATTTTTTTCGTGGGTTTTATTATAGACAGAACTTTTAATATTACCTACTTAAATATATTTTTTAATTTTAGGATTTGGAATTATTTTTTACATTTAGTTCGTTTTCAAGGGAAATCAATCTTAATGACAACACATTATATTGAAGAATGTAAGGATGCAAATAGGGTAATTGTTCTACAACTATTTTAAATATTTTTAAGTAAAATACTATGCTAGTTGTTGCGAATAATACATACTATTATTGGTATGTTTAACACGGTATAAGTTTTTGTTATAACTAAATTTGTCAAAATATGTTTCCATAATTATTTTTAAATTGGCTTTTAACAGTTTTTACTACTTTTATAAAAAAAAATTATAAAAACCAAACAAAAATTAATTTCTAAAAAAAATAATAAACCCATAATTTTATTAAGTTATGACCTTATAGGAAGTTATTGTAAACTGGAATAATATTATATATATATATATATATATATATATATATATATATATATATATATATATATATATATATATATATATATATATATATATATATATATATATATACACCGTGTTCAAAATTAAGTCGGCACTATTGCTAACTTTTTTATTATAAGAGATACAAGTTAGATTAAATTAGCAAAGTTGTGTACTCTTTTACGCTGATTACCATAACGATAATAAAAATAAATGAACATCAGATGTACGAGTTATTCACAAAAATATACTTTTTTAAATGCAATACCCTGTATTTATTACGTTAATTCGAAAGAGAATGTAATTTTCTATATAATTAGTTGTTTACATTTTTTTTTCTAAAATGAAAAATAGCGGAGCTATTTCAAGTTTAATGTATTTTTCCATAACTGGACGCAGGCAGCCATTGAATTCTTAAAATCGCATTTTTTGTACAAATTATCGTAGTATGCTATAACAAAAAAAAAAAAAAAAAAACAAAAGATAATATGTGTATCCGCCATGATGTTTTAGTGACAACTAGTAAATCATAAGGCAACAGTTCATTTATGCTACTGTTGTTAAAAATGCTGTCATTTGGAGATGTTTGATATAATAGAATGCTACATAATTTGCCAAAAAAAGGACATCAGGCTTTAGAGTGAAACTATTTCCAGAAATAAATATGCCAAACAGAAGATATTTTTTACTCCCTTATCGAAAGTTTCAATCAAACAAAAGTGTTTCTTAAGCGTAGAATTTAGAAAACGTTTATAATTAATCAACAAAGAGAAATTAACGTTTTGACATATTTAAAAGTTTATCGTGAAAACTCCACAAGAGACTGTAGGTCAGATCTTGATCTATGCTAAGGAACCATTAATAAAAAAAAACATAATTATGTACCCCACAAATACAGACCCACACAAACTTTGTTGTGAGGTGATTACAAAAGGCGTATAAACTTTTGCCAATGGTTTGTAAATGCTGCTATAGAAAATCCAAACTTTTTACAATTAATTCTTTGAAGCAATGATACTAACTTTAGTAATAGAGGCATGTTTAACCGAAAGAACCAACATTATTGGAGCATTGCAATCTCCTGAGCCATCATCCTTTCAATCCACAAAGATGTTTTTGCCTAAACGTATGGTGCTGCCTCATTGGATCAAAAATTGTTGGACCTGTGTTTTATAAAGGATCTTCAACAGGCAAACAATATCTGCATTTACTAAGAAAAAGATTTTTTGGATGATGCCAATATAGCCATTATTAGCATAATGTATTTTATTAATGTTACTTACTTATGCGTTATTATTAAAAAAAAAACTGAAACTACGACGTTTATTATTTACCCAAGTAATTAGAAGTTTTGACAAATTATATCCTTTATGGCGAACTTTATTTAAATTTGGTTTCTGACATGGCGTACTACGATACAATTTGTAGAAAAAATGCGATTTTAAGAATTTCATGGCTGCCTGCGTCCAGTTACGGAAAATGCATTTAAACTGAAATAACTCTGCTATTTATCATCTTAGAAAAAAATTAATAACTAATTGTATAGAAAATTACATTCTCTATCGAATTAACGGAACAAATACAGGGTGTTGCATTTAAAAAAAGTATATTTTTGTGAATAACTCGTAAATCTGATGTTTATTTGTTTTTCTATTATCGTCATTGTAATCAGCGTAAAAATGTACACAACTTTGCTAATTTAACCTAACTTGTATTCTATATATATATATATATATATATATATATATATATATATATATATATATATATATATATATATATATATATATTTGATATATTTGTGACAAACGTTTTTTGACAGATTTTAATAGTTAAGTGTATTTTGGACATGTATCATGTGTTTTTTAGAGAAAGAGAAAGATTAGTAATGACACTTTAGCATCAAGAACTTTTTAGTGCCAGAAAAGGGATACCTAGATTAGATCCTAGAGTTTGGTAGCTTTGAGAAATTTAATGATTTTAAAATTGTTACTATAACAGAGTTTATCATTTACCGTACTAATAATGCTAAACGAGTTTCAGAGGGCGGCAAAATGTCACTTTTCACAGATGCCATTTTTAACATGTTAAACATTCATGGGTCCCATTTCGCCATAAGTTATATTTTTTATCTACATATTTTTAACTGTCACAGATACAAATTTTCGTAAAAAATGCGAAAGTTTTTTAATTAATACTATTGCTTTTAGATGCAATATTCTTAACCTCAAGATATATACAAGATATAGTTAAATCATGTTTTAGATTGGACTTATGAGAGGTGGAAAACTATTAGCCGAAGATTCGCCAAATAAAATTTTAGAAACTTATCAAACTGAAACCTTAGAAAAAGCATTTTTAAAGATGTGTTTAAAAGACAATGAAGAGCATTTAGATAGTTTAAAAGATAAAAGGCAACACGTAGAACCTAAGATAGATAGACCTTCAACTTCAAGTTCTGTACAAAGTATAAATACGGATTATGGATCTTCAAAAGTAGGTTTGTTAGAACACAGAAGAAGTCAGTAATAAATACTAGAATAACTGTTAATATTTAAAGTTAAAACAATGGGATTTAACCTTATATGTCCTGGTACATATTGTTGCTTCTTAAATAAATACACGATAATAAAGACGAGAGTTGTGGTTCATGGTAGAGTGAGTAATTTTTTCTTATGTTAAGAACAAAAAAAAGTATTTTTTTTTTTTTTAACTGGTATCTTATGCATACGTTTCATATAAGGGTCTACTTAAAACAGTAGTTAGGATAGCTTCGCTTATAATACTTTTTTTCATTTTATCTAAAGAAGAGCAGTTTAGCTTATAATTAACATTAATTTTACAAAAGATATTCCCTCCTACCCATTTAATGCTATAAAGTATCTGTCTCTTTCCTATAAGTTTTTTTTATTTTTTAAAAAGCAGATAATTTCTCCTTTGGTAGCTTCCAATAATGCTGTACAGTAATTCTATATTTTCATTTATTTATTTTTTATTCCTAAAGGGTTTAAAGTACATTGGCCTTAAGCTTTCGTGTACATGGTACCCCATTGTCGACACTTTCATAGGTATCTCCCTCGGCAATTTTTAGTACCATCAAAATAGTAATGTGGGCGTCATGTACTCTTTTTGGTTCAAACTTAAAATGGTAAAATCAATATTTGAAAGTATTATACCTTACCTTATTTTTTTAAATGCAACATCCCGTATGTTTTAATCTAAAAAAACATATTAAATTATCTTTTTAAAAATATAATCCTAGTCCCAAAAACTGGCAGGCCAGCAGTCAAGCAAGAAATCAGTATTATCAAACTATTTCAGAAGCCAAAGACCGTTTTAACAATCGGATACAAGATAAAGCCCTCTCTTGCTCGAATAGCAGTAAATCCTTCTGGTCCTTTGCCAAAAACATTAGCACAAGTTTTTTTCCACCCCTAACCTCTAAAGCTGAAATTGTTTCTACCTCTAAAAAAAAGCCGAACTAGTTGCCAAACAATTTACTGCAAATTCTACTCTCGATCCCCCCGTTAATCTTCCTCTTTCAAAAGTTGCCTCTGTTCCTCATAAAATGTTTGATATCATTTTTATAGTCGAACAGATCAAGAGAATCCTTTCTTCTCTTAATACCAGAAAAATCGTCTGAGCTGGATGGCATACCAGCAATCGTCTTGAAAAAAAACTCCTCTGAGCTTGCACCCATTTTAACTCGCCTCTTTTGACTCTCTTACCACACGGGCATATTTCCGGAGAGCTGGAAAGCTGCACGTGTGCAACCTGTCTTCAAGAAAGGATGCAAATCTCTCCCTTTTAACTATAGACCTATATCTCTTCTTTTTGTTGTTTGCAAAGTAGTGGAAAAAATTTATTTTAACTCAAATCTTAAAATATTTGAAAAACACAAAATTTTACATGACAGACAGTATGGATTCCGTCTTAGAAGATCCACAGCTGATCTTGTTTCCTTTGTCTCATATAACTGTCCCTTGAGTTTCTTGGTGAATCCCAGATTGTTGCTCTGTCATATCCCAAAGCTTTTTGATCAGGTATGGCAAGATGTGCTTCCCCAACCAACTTCTTTCCTATAGTTTTTCCCCTAAGAATTGTTCTTGGGGTTTTCAGTTTTCTTTCAAATCGACGTATATCAGTTATTGACATGGTCATTCTTCCAGCTTCTATCCAATTAATGCTGGAGTGCCCAGGGCTTAGTACTGGCACCAACTCGGTTTCTCTGACATCAACGAAAATTCTTTCTTTCACAACCAATCCTATTCATAATTTTTCTGACGATAGTATTCTCCCACTCTAATATTCAATTTCTTAAGCCACCCTGTAATTCTTTTTGAAAAACAAGCGCAGGTCAATGCAGATGTCTCTTTCACTTGACCTTAAAGTAATCTTGTACAGTTTAATGCCTTCAAACCCAGTATGTTCAAATATCGCGAAAAAGTCGGTCCATGCTTATCCGTTAAATATAAGCGGTCAAGTTCTGCAGAACAAAGCGTTTAATCTCGTGGGTGTTTCTTTATATGTATCGCAGATCAGACCCACTTTGGAATATTGTTCTCACGTCTGGGAATGGCGTCTCCCACAACACTTAGCATTCTTGACTCCATTCAGAAAAGAGCTGTTCGTCTTATTAATGATCCCACACATACTGAAACGCTTCCATTTTTGCTTACCGACGAGCTGTAGGGGACTTGTCCCTCTTTTATAAGTATTTTTACGGCCTCTGCTCCGAAGAGTTAGCCAGTATAATTCCACCTTTGGCAGCTCCCAACAGAACAACACTTAGTACCACTTTTATGCATCCTTTTACAGTTTAACTTAAAAGGCCCCGAACTTCCCACTTTGTTGCAGAGTGTCCAGACAATGAAACCTGCTACCCGCAGAAGTTTTTCCTTTTTCCCCAAATCTCCAAATATTTAAGTCTCGTGTGAATAAACTCCCTATTACCACACTTCTGACACCCACGGTACGTTAGTACTTAGGCTTTAGCCTTCTTGGACTGTCCTAAGATAAAAAAGTATTGGTTTTCCAAGCGATTTATTACTTTTAACCACAGTAGGCTATGAAACAAAAGCTAATATCATAGAAACAATACTATGTTGATATTGTAGCAGAAAAGACATTATAGAATATATTTTAACAGACAAAGAATAGAAAAATAGTTGGCACAAAAAAGTAAATTAAAAAACCAGAGATACTTTAAAATAAAATAAAAGATTTAGATTAAGGGAAAAAATAACGGAAATCATCGCAAATGTTCGAAAGCCCCTCCATTGTTATTAATGCACTTTTGACATCTTTTTCGAACGAATTTTAAGGCATTAATAAGTTAATGGCTTTATTTTGCAAAGGCTCATGC
>JAHBCN010008659.1:0-37937 GCA_019359885.1 Listronotus oregonensis | reverse complement strand
ATGATTACGTCATTTTTGTCAAAACCGAAAATGATATTTAAAAAACCATCTACGTCGACATTGTACCTATATGACAGTTCAAGAATTTCCAGCTTAATATCAGGGAAGCGATTTTTTAAATAATTTTTTTGGTATAATTTTTTTATTTTAGGTTAAAAGCTAAAAATAAGGAAATTTTCTTGTGTGGTAGTGAATTTTTTGGAAAATTCTGAAATAGAAAAAAATTTACATTTTACGCCCTCTTTTCTATAATTTTTGTATATTCAGTTTTTTACCATTATGAACGGTTTCGATATATCGATCTTTGTCTAAATTATCGAGCCACCTTGTATATGCAGAATATTTATAAAGTATTTGTACAAACTTTGTACGGCAAATGTTTGACTAATTTAACATAGAAAGTTTATTTCAACTGAAAAGCTTCTTAAATACCTTTTTTTTGAATAAGAAATCAATGTTTACATATCAGAATCATTTTCATGGAAATTTCACATGGGGTTGAAATTAAAGTTTTTTTCTGCCCTCAGAGTACTCAGTATTGTAATTTTATATGCTTTTTCAAAGAAAATTTAAATATTTCCTATCACTGAAATGAAGCGCTATAAATAAATAAACCCCTTCATTTAAAATATCCTTTTAATCAAAAAATTAAATGTACATGGTTAAAATTGGTATATTTTAAAATTTTAAAGCAAAAAATATAGTCTCCATCTTTATTTATTTGTAAATATTAAAAAAATATATATTTTCTTTAAGATTGCTTGGTTTAAATTATTACTACCAAAAAAAGCAAGACCAGCAAGACTCTTGCAGCAAGACCAAGACCAAGACCTTCGGGCCAAGACCAAGACCAAGACCAGACTTGCAAGACCAAGCACTTGCAAGACCAAGACCAAGACTAGCCCGGTCTTGGTCTTGGTCTTGCTTTGCTCATCACTAGTCAAAACCGAGTACGTCACACTAAATAATTCTTTTTAAGGTATTAAATATTAACTGAAAATGTAAAAAAATGTATTCAGAACACTTTAAACAACAAGTTAGACAATTGTCAATGAACAAAATTGTTTCGAACTTTTGTCCTTATTGCACATTAAAAAAAAAATGCCTAAATAATTGTTATATAAAAGTTTTGCTTCGTAAAGTCCTTCTTATATACATACTTAACAAGATAACGCCATAAAAGTTTTAAAAAAATCAATCTTCTGTTTGTATTAATTTTATAATTTTGACAAAAAATTAAAAATCTGAGTAACATTGTCAAAGTTATAAAACTATAATAAGCAAAGCAATAATTTTTAAAAAACTTTTATAGCGTTATCTTGTAAAGTATGTATATAAGAAGGGCTTCACGAACGAAAAATGTATGCATCCAATTTGGGGTTTGGGGCATAATGTTTTTCTCAAAAACGGTATAAGTTATCGATAATTTTCAAAAATTATATAAAGGTCAACACTTAAATCTAGGCTTCTGCTGTAATAGTTTTTTAAATTTGGATTTAGTTTTTAATATTTCCTTGAGTGAAAGTCACCCTAAAATCGGTTATGTTTAGATAATATTTTTTCTTAACTCGACTAATATTTCAAAAATCCGTTACAGCAGAGGCATAGATTATTTTCTTACCTTTAAAATGGTGTATAATTTATGTCATTTAAGTGAAAAATAGTTACCGAAAAACGTTATTTCCTGTAGGCTTGCAATCGGAAACAACATCGCATCGATACACCGAATTTGGAAGAACCTAAATAAAATATAATATTTTTAATGCTATACGAAAATTGTGGTAGTGGTTTGTTAGTCTCCGCCCACCGTCTCCGCGTCCTTTCGCCCGACCCCTAAGGTGTAGAGTAAATGCACTCTTAAGCATTTTTTTTTAAATCTACAATGAGGACAATAGTTAGAAACAATTTATTAAAGTTTTTAATTTAATTTTTTTATATATTTAATACATAAAACAGAATTATTTAGTGTGATTTAGTATTTTTTTATCGGAAATATTCTTCTCTTTAAAAATCTTTTTTGCAATTTCCTCTATCTCTTATGGTTTTTCAACAAAAATCGAAATGGCTTTATTTTTCCCTCATTTTTTGTTAATAACAATTGCAATTTTCATTAGCAAAAAAATCCTCCAAACAACTTTCTCATATTTGCATTTCGGGTCGAATGAGCTATCGCCAAGGAAGTTTAAAGGTGTATGGAAGCCCAATACTATAGAACAAAATTGTCCAGGCGTGCAGGGCAGCGGGAATCGGGGGATTGGCCCCGCGGAGTTTGTGCAATAAATAGTAGGTCAGAGCCGGACTTCCATAATTCTTTGTTACTATCTATAAAGTTGACATCATCAAATGTCAAATTCAAGCATTCACTGTTTTTTTATTTTTGCACAAAATTGTTGGTTATTAAACGATACTACCATAGAATATTTAAAATTATTGTGTAATATTGGATTTTATATCATCTGATATAATAGGGAAAGGGCGCCACTTTACAGCCTTCTTTTTAAATGGTCGATATTTTTGGGAGTTTTGTATTTTTACCAAAAATCTTAGTAAATAAATAAAAACACGATTTTTAAAAATAAATTTCAAACATTGTATGATAGTTTCATGTACTTATCACCAATTTTGTGATAAAAGAAGGGCAAGATAGTGTACATAAGTTTAATCTTATCCTAAGATTGTGGTTGTACATTAAAAAGTGAAAATTTTTATAACTGCTTTTTAGGCATATACTTTTCACTAATAACAAACATTCATGAGACAGAATAACAGTGGCTAATAATGTTTAGTAACCTTTGGTACCTATGTATCCATTGTAACAGTAACCGTCAAATATTATGTGTCTACAGTATGTCGAGCTTAAAAAGTTGATAATGTAAGTTTAAGAAAACAAGAATCTAATTTTTTTTAAAACAAATACAAAAAAGCAAAAAGGAACTTTAACATAAAATTGTACTTTCTTTTATTCAATTAGAGGGACCTGTATAAATTAAAATTTGCCTGGTCTGCCCAGGAATTAATAAGTTTGATCCTTTAAAAGAATGTACTAAATTATTAAATGAAATAGAAGTACCTAAATGTAAACCTTATTTCTTTTTAATAATCCACAGAAATACACAAACATTGTGGAAATCATCTAAAAGATAGTTAAGATTGCCGTACTTTTCTCACTGCTATTTTCTATGAAATTTTCATTTTCTGTAATTCATAATTGATATACTATTATAAATTCGGTTACCTAACCTAAAATATAAGAAATACTTACCTAAAGTAAAAATGCCGGGTATGTTACCCTTAGATTTGCAAGACAACACCATACAACCTCTAGTCATTTTGTTACGATATTATAAGTAACAAACAGTAAAACAAAATTATAGTCACAATTTAATAAACACTAATCACTAAAATAAGAAGGTTTTTATCAATCCAAAAAACTTCTGCAACCACAAAATATAATCACACAAAGCAAAACAATCGAAACTAATACGGCTCTCATAAAAGTATAATGTGTTGCCTAACTACACACTGATTTATCAGTGTATAAGTAGGCAACACATTAAATTATTTCGTGGAATTTCGTTATTGCGCAAAATCGGCGGGGCCAACTCTGACAGTTATTTTCATACTGGGCTGGACATTTTTTGATCGAATGGGCCATAGCATTGGGCTTCCATACACCTTTAATCTTCCTTGGCTATCGCTCATATTTTTTAAAGCCTTCCAAGTATTTTTTGCAGGAAACACATTTCTCGACTAGACTACTAAAAATAAAACCAAGTTTCTATTCAACAATCTCGGCATCCTAAAGTAGAAAAATTAGAAAAGTTTTTTACTTGTCAAGTTTCTAAATGATCTCAGATATATAATTTTTAAATCAAGTAAGCAGAAAAAAGGGCGATTTTCATAATCGAATATTTTAGAAATTATTTGATATAACTTTCTTTAGTTTCTGTTTACAGCTAATTAAAATAATTATGTGAATTTACACACCAAAAACCATACCTTTATGAGAAACGATTACGAAGCTATAATGGGGGCGAAATACGCTTAAACCTTTCGTGCGTCAGACCGTAACTTGGCCTGGTGCAGCTATGGTGTGCCTAGCAAATTTTAGCAAAATCGTAGTAAAAAATCAATACACACAGGGTATCATTCAAACCAAGGAAGTTTAAAGGTGTATGGAAGCCCAATGCTATGACCCATTCGATCAAAAAATGTCCCGACCAGTATAAAAATAACTGTCAGAGTTGGCCCCGCCGATTTTGCGCAATAACGAAATTCCACGAAATAATTTAATGTGTTGTCTACTTACACACTGATAAATCAGTGTGTAGTTAGGCAACACATTATACTTTTATGAGAGCCGTATTAGTTTCGATTGTTTTGCTTTGTGTGATTATATTTGTGGTTGCAGAAGTTTTTTGGATTGATAAAAACCTTCTTATTTTAGTGATTAGTGTTAATTAAATTGTGACTATAATTTTGTGTTTATTGTTTGTTACTTATAATATCGTAACAAAATGACTAGAGGTTGTATGGTTTTGTCTTGCAAATCTAGGGGTAACATACCCGGCATTTTTTACTTTAGGTAAGTATTTCTTATATTTAAATTAGGTGCTTCTTATGAGACGTAACGTAAGTAACCGAATAAATAATAATATATCAATTATGAATAATAGAAAATAAAAATTTCATAGGAAATAGCAGTGAGAAAAGTAAGGCAATCCTAACTATCTTTTAGATGATTTCCACAATAATTGTGTATTTCTGTGGATTATTAAAAAAAAGGTTAACATTTAGGTACTTTTATTTTATTTAATAATTTAGTACATTCTTTTAAAGGATCAAAATTATTAATTACTGGGCAGACCAGGCAAATTTTCATATATACAGGTTCCTCTAATTGAATAAAAAGAAGTACAATTTCATGTTAAATTTCTTTTTGCTTTTTCTGTATTTGTTTAAAAAGAAATAAGATTTTTGATTTCTTAAACTTACATTATCAACTTTTTAAGCTCGACATACTGTAGACACATAATATTTAACGGTTACTGTTACAATGGATACGTAGGTACCAAAGGTTACTAAACATTTTTAACCACTGTTATTCTGTCTCATGAATGTTTGTTATTGGTGGAAAGTATATGCCTAAAAAGCAGTTATAAAAATTTTCACTTTTTAATGTACAACCACAATCTTAGGATAAGATTAAACTCATTTGCACTATCTTGCCCTTCTTTTATCACAAAATTGGTGATAAGTACATGAAACTATCATACAATGTTTGAAATGTTGTATATTCTATGGTAGTATCGTTTAATAACCAACAATTATGTGCAAAAAATAAAAAAAAAAACAGTGAATGCTTGAATTTGACATTTGATGATGTCAACTTTATAGATAGTAACAAAAAATTATGGAAGTCCGGCTCTGACCTATTATTCATTGCGCAAACTCGGCGGGGCCAATCCCCCGATTCCCGCTGCCCTGCACGCCTGGACAATTTTGTTCTACAGTATTGGGCTTCCATACACCTTAAAACTTCCTTAATTCAAACACGAATAACTACAAATAGGCCAGTAATTAAAGGGACAAAGCTGTAAATAAATCTGTATAGTTTTCCCTTGTGGCGCAGTTCTTAGGTTTTTGGGAATGCTTTCGAGCGAAAAAAGTTTATCACCATTAACGGAAGGGAAAGCGCTGAAAATGGCCCCTCAAGGCCCGAAAAATGGGTTTTCCGCTAATATCTGCCAAAATATGCGAATTGGAGAATTTTGTTAAACAAAATGAAGATTGCTGTAATCTAAGAATGGTCTATATAATTTTTTTTAAAGGTCGATAGTTTTCGAGATAACGAGACCCAAATTACCCTCATTTCAGCTGCTGCTCTACCGCTAGAATGCCGCTATCTTAATGGATTCATTTATAAGCGGGCGGACGAATTGTTCCATTACTCGGGCAATAATGTACATTTTTTAATCATTCAAAGTTCATCGGAATGGGAAAACCCGTACCTATCATTGCATATGAGTTTGGGTCCATTTTGATTTTTCTAGAATATGAAAAAAGCAGTCAAAATTTTTTTCACAATATTTTGAAAGTATCTCATAAATTTATTGATATTTTTAAAAAAATGGTTTGTTATTAACATTTCTTTTTTATAATGAGATCTTAGCAAGTGTTCAATGTTCTCAGAAAATTTCCTTCACCATCTTTCTTGCGTTTTGATAAAAAATTGATTTACCCAACTACTACTACCACATCTATCCAGTGTGTAATGTTATGGATTTTTCGACGGCCGTTTTTGAGAAAAATATTGGTGTTGCGAAAAAAATGGTAAGGACTAGTTTTGTAGATTTTGAGGTGATCTTTATTTTTTGTCTGAACAAAAATTCTCTAATTCGCATATTTTGGCAGATATTCGCGGGAAACTCATTTTTGAGACTTTGGGGGCCATTTTCAGCGGGTTCCACGCCGAACTTTTTCTTGCTAGAAAGCATTCGCTAAGACCTTAGAATTGAGCCACAAATGAAAACTGTACAGATTTGATGTACTTTCAGGTCTTCAGTCACTGAGCTAAAACGTGTTTTTGTAAAAAAAGCCTTTAAAAGACCTTTGTGTTGGTACATCTTCTTCTTCTTTTAGAGGCTTGATAAATATCATCATTAAATGGTAATAGAGAATAAAAAAATGATAATTTAAAAAAGTATATAAAAATGTTCCTATCATCTTACCAATCTCGACATTAAAATGTCTACTTTACAACATTAATTAACGCAATTACCTGCGTCTTAAAACGCACAACATCCCATTTAAAATAACATCTACAACATTTTTATTATCCCTCTTCCTCATATAGTACCACATAGTACGCACGGCACCCACAGATCCTCTCTTTGTTTTCTCTTTTTTCCGTAACCGATACCGACCATTAATAGTAAAAATAAATGACTCTACATGAAATACAGTAAATATGACTTTCTGTCACCATACACGGGGCCCATATAGGCGCACTGTCAAAAATATGGGGGCGCCTTATCGCGTGCTGAGCTCGGAGCGCCCCGCTGCTTATATATGCATATTGTCGCATGTCATGTTTCGCAGTGGCGGGGTGAGAAATTTTCTTTAGCTGGTTTATTTGTCTTTACTTCGTATCAATCAAGTATCATTTAAACAGGTAACATTCACAGCAAGATCAGCAGCCAAAAAGCTGGATCATTTGATCTTCCCGAACAACTTCTTCCAAGGCGGGTCCAATTTGATTTTGAAATAAGTCCAAATAGGTTTCTGCTGTCAGGTTATAGTCCATAAAAAAGGGTCCAATGATATGGTGTCCGATAATTTCCAGGAATACATTTTTTTTTGGGGATATTGTGTCCGTGTATAAACAAAGCGATGTTCATTTTCTTGGCCCCAATACCGGCAATTTAAACATTTGGTTCATTGTTGAGGGTGAATGTACATTCATCAGTTAAACAAATATTTCTTAAAAAATTCCTATCGTTATTTGCTTTTTCCATCATTTAAAAACCAAATGCCATTCTTTGCTCTTCATCTCCTTCCTGCGCTCTTGATCTTTTTCAATTCATACGAGTAATATTTGTTTTTTTTTTTAATGCGCAATCCCGTTGTATGATGTTTATTTACCTCTTGCCCAAGAACCCTCGTACTAACCATTTTGTTTTCCTCCCCACTCAGTAGAATATTAAGATCTCTGTTTTCTCTTTCTTCGGCTCTATTTTCGATATCCTGAGTTGAACATTTACAATTATTTATTACGGTACCTTTGGACTCGAACTTACTGACAATACGTTTAATAGTTGAAATGGACGAAATGGGCTTGGTGGGGAAATAAACTGAAAACATTTCAGATACTGCTCTAAAACTGTTTCCCGCATAATGCCACTTAATAAAGGATACTTTTTCGTGGATTTAATAATTTGTGTTTTTTTTAAAATACCTACTGTCACTGATTGATTGACACTTCTCCTCATGTCAGGGACAGGCCCGTGGGGCCCGGGGGGGACAGGGGACAAATCCCCCTGCACCCTCGCCTTTGGCGCCCTCACGCTAGTAAAAAAAATGATAATTTTTGTGGTTGTTTATCTCTTAGGTATAATAACATAGACTTTTTTACCCAATTTTCAATAAAGAGTTTTTGAGTTGACTTTAATAACGAGAAAAATGTTGTTCTTATAAGAAATTTTGTAATGAATTTTTTAAGTTAGTTTTTTTTTTTCAGCCTATTTAATCTGATACTAGTGCTGTATTTAGGGCTGATTGAAAGTGTTGATATTTATTAAGTTCAATACTGAAGCTTATATATATATGGTGGGTTACATGTTATGATATTTCATAACATGTAACGTATTAAATAAGACTGCTCAATAGCAGTATTTTTATCGATGTGGTTGTATTTAGGTTATTACAAGTATTTTTATAAAAGTCATTACACCGGCACACAACAAAAAATAAAGTGGTCTGTGCATTTGAATCCATTTATATGTATTTGATGCGCTGAATAAAACCGAGGTCCGTTTGGCCCATACACCCTCAAAATGTTGAATAAATTGCAAAAAACTGCTAAAAAAGGCTTAAAATTGCGACAAATTGCAGCTATGAAAATTAGGACAATTTTTTTAAGCAAGATTAAGTATGTTTCTTATGTATTTCGATAAGCTACATCTAAATGCGAAGTCCGTCTGACACGATCAATGTCAATGTCAATAAAAAAAAATCCATAACTAATATTTCGCAATTTTTAGCAGTTTTTCGCAATCTACTCAAAATTTGGAGGGTGTACGGGCCAAACGCATTTCGGGTTTAGATTCAGCCTATTGAAATAATAAGAAACTTTTCTTGATCAAGTCCAATGAAAAAAATCGTTTTCATAAATGTAATTTTTAGCCTTCTCAGGTTTTTTTTCAATTTACTTAAAATTTTAAGGGTGTACACAAAGGACTTCGGATTTAGATTTAGCGTATCGAGATACATAAGAAACATACTTGATCAAGTTCAATAAAAAAAAAATCGTTTTTATTGAACTCAACTTTTAACCATTTTTAGCAGTTTTTTGCAATAAACTCAAAATTTTAAGGGTGTATAGGCCCAACGGACCTCGGATTTAGATTTAGCGCATCAAAATAGATATAGATGGATGAGTCTGGTCAAATGCACAGACCACTTTATTCTTTTTTTGTGTGCCGGTGTTATTAAAGCTTTTTTTAAAACGTTAGGTACTCTAATGAAATAAGAATTGTCTTTGATTTAATTAAATTCATCAGGGAAACACACTAGTTATAGTTACTTTTTATAGTAGTTTAATATTTTAGTTTAATTTATTTTTCTACTTTATAATTAACAGTTTTTAACTTCAAAGAAAGAGCTATTTTACCGTATATAACAGTTAATTTTTTGTTTGACATTTTTATAAATTTTGTACGTTTGCTTGGATTAAATAATTTATAGTTTTAAAAGACGTTAAAATTTATTTGTTAACTACTTCAAATATTGAGGAAATAAACATTGCTTTTCAATATCTTTGATATAGCTTACTAGTAAGGTAAAGTAAAATCAATTTTTTTTAGCCTGAGATGGGGTTTTAAAATCTTAGATATGTTATCATGAGTCCAGAGCCGCGTCGTTGGACTCCTACTCAAAGTTTATATTCTTCCGTCCGGCTCGGGCCTTTTTCCACACAAGAGCAACCACCAGCTCAGGCTTATAGCTGACTTGTCTGAAGACATATCTGTACATATATTTGTAAAATACATAAAATGTAAATAGTATTACTAATAAAGCACTAGTCTGAGTTTGAGCCCAGGCCGATTCTGTGATGTTATGGGCGCCCTCATCACTCCCTGTCCCGCGCCCTTTAGAGACACCCAGCACGGGCCTCGTCAGGGACAATATTCATTTTACTGGTGTCTGTTTGGTTTTACCTGAACCGAAAATTTGGTTATTTTGCAATTACATGTAATTGAATAATTCAAGACCCTTATTAAAATTTTTTGAAACTTGGCACGAGGGCTTGTCAGATTGGTCTCTTCAAAAATTTATCTTACATTTTTTCTGTAAAATGTACGGGGGAAAAAAATAATTGACCCCATTAAAATTTAAATGGGATTTCCTATGTTTCACTCGGCGATGCACCACCCGGTATAATTGTGTATACGGGGTGTTTCAAAAAAAAAAAATTTTTTTTGAAGAACATTGAAAAACCCCTGAGTGTTCCTAAATAAAAATTTTCCCCAGCATAGACTCTCAATTTTAATATTTAAAGGTATAAATAACATGGGAAAAAGGGTTTTTTTGTAGTTTGGAATTTTATTACTAAAAAAAATTCCTGTATAATAACAGACCAGAAAGTTTTTCAAAAAATCTAAAGCTTTACAAAAAAGGTCTGAATAAAGATTTACGTAAGGTCAGCCGTTTTAGAGTGAGTGAAAGGGTTATTTTCTAATAAATGCGATAAAATCGATTTATACTACTTATATATCATATATTATAATTTTTTTAGAACAAATTTTAAAAAATTTTTTGAAATCTATTACAAAATTTAAATCAAAACATTTATATTTAACCTTTTCATTTTTTTTCTAAAGTTGATAATATATAAATAGTGAATCGATTTCATCTCATATATTAGTAAATAATCCCTTTTTATTTTAAAAATTTAATTTTGGTTGAGGCTTGAAACCGAAACGGCTGAACCTACGTAAATCTTTATTTAGACCTTTTGTGTAGAGCGTTAAATTTACTACAAAAAAATGTGTCGCTTGTTACCATACAGTTATTTATTTGTGAGTAATAAAATTCCAAACTACAGAAAGCATTTTTTTCATGTTATTTAAATAAATATTTCACTCATGTATAAATTTTCTCATAAGACACGTTAAAAATCAAAAAATTTCAGCGAAATTTCACGTTGCCTAGACTGGTATTTCCACTTACTTACAAACAAAGAACAATCGAACTTGTTTGTATTTATTGTCAATTAGAAACGTAAAAATCAGTCAAAATGAGTCGATTTGGTCATGTACTTACACGATAAAGAAATAGATAAAGTAATTAAAAAAACGATTTCAGTTATAGTTTTAATTATGTTGCATGATATTGAAAATTGTATGCCAAAAAAAATATTTTAATAGTATAATACTCCCATATTCCTCCATTCCAGAAATGTTCTCCCTAAATACCGCTCGTGAAAAAAATTAACCAGATAGTTTTCATTCAAGCTTGTTATAAAAATTTTACTCGTTCTTCGAACTCGTGGAATTATAAATAACAAGTTTTCATGAAAATTATCCGTAATTTCTAAGCACTCGTGGTATGACCCCGAAAATAAAAAAATTGAACTAGCCCCCCAAATATTAAAATTAAGAGTCCATCCCTTGCCGGGGGTTTTTTTTTAGAGATACCCACTCTAGAGTTTTTTCAAAAAAAAACTTTTTTTTTTAAACTTCTAGGGCTAGTGTATACAATGTATACATATCACACAAAATATTACAGTATGTTTTCCTTCCTATCATAACTTCGTTATCGTTTCACATAAACGTATGAGATTTGGTATGAATATTTTTTAAAAAATATTCTTTTTTTTCCTTTTAAAAAAACTATGAAGTTATGTTTTAATACTTCCCGAATATTCGATTTCAAAAATCCTGAATTCTGAAAATTTTGTTTTTCCCCGGCCTTTTTGGAGCCCCGTTCCTTCCAAGGCCGTTTGAAAAAATTAAGTAGAGATCGAACGCTGTAAGAACAACACCGATACGTCACGGTCTCATATGACAAACCCGTATAAAACCGTGACGTATCGGTGTTATTCTAACAGCGTTCTACCCCAAAATTAATTTTAATAAATAATGACGATTGCAATAAAAAAATGTTTTATAAGCTACATTTTAAAACAAAGTGTAGTAATTTATAAACTTAATTAAGTGACATAATCAACCAATAAAATTGCAATGCGCGCAAGAAATATTATAGGTACAGGGTCTTTGATTATTTCTGAGGCCTTTTTTTTAAAAGGAAAAAATTTTTATAAAAAATTGTAGGTTTTTTTTCCCTATTATCTTTTGAAATTATCAGAAAAAAAAAATCGCAAAAAAAAATGGAAAAATAGGCAACTTTAGTTTTTTTTTTGATAAAACACCCTGTATATGAGGGGTAAAAAAAAGAGTTTTTTTTTGATTTCAAATATATATATATATATATATATATATATATATATATATATATATATATATATATATATATATATATATATATATATAAAAAATTAATAATATTAAGATAAACCATTTTTGAGATATTTTAGGTTAAATTATTAATAATTTAAAAAAAAATTATATTAGTATCAGGAAACCCAGGAAACAATAAAATTGTTATGTTGCTGAACTTGGTGGCGGTTTTCTTTGACCAATAATGTTTATTTTGTGAATAAACATTCCTGGCAAAATAAAGGAAAACTTGCCGGTGAATAGAATTTTTTTTAAAAAAATTTGGGTTCGGCATAAACCTAGCTATTTCCAATGCATACTTAGGTCGGTCCTCATGTTTTGTTTAGGAAGATTCTGAACGGACATAAATTTAAAGGGGTAAAATTTGTAAAATCTTAAGGTTAAATAAATTTTATTGTTTTATTAATTCCTGTCCATCCGAGATTGAAATTTCAGGATTTTTAAGATTATTAAAGGTAGTTTTTGCTAGTCCAAAGAAAAAGTATAATAATTATTTTGAAAAAACAGGATATCCATTTCTGCGCAGTCCTTTTCTTCATTTTTAACGTTTTCGTTCAATAAACTTTCTTACTATGTATTTAATAGTATCTATAGATGGTACCCGTTGTTAAGGATTTAATAAAAATATTCCCTTTGCACTGTTGTCACATTATTATTGTTACTATAAAAAAGACGCAAATAGCATTTTTTGTTCTTCTAAATAGCCCACCGACAAGAAAATTATTCTTAATAGTTAAAATAATAAATTGTAACTTTTACAATATCAATACGTCAAATTTATTAAAACAATTTTATTGTTTTCATAGCTTTCTTGATACTAATATATTTTTTTTTTCAATTTATTTATGTTTTAAGCTTAAATATCTCAAAAATATCATCAATGTATATATATTTAAAATCAGGAAAAAAAAAGATCTTTTATTGTAGCGCATAATATACAGGGTGTTCCATTTAAAAAAGTTGAAGTTGCCTATATTTTTCCATTTTTTTATTGCGATATTTTTTTACCAATAATTTTGAAAGATAATATGGAAAAAACCTCAATTTTTTATAAAACATTTTTTCCTGTCTTTAAAAATAAAGGCTACAGAAGCCACGTAAATATAATCAAAGACCCTGTACACTTTAAATAGAATTTTATTAAAGAAGTTGCCTTTCGGTGCCGCCCCTGCCCCGTCCTTCTTTCTTCAGTATAGTTATTCAGTTGCTTCGAAATCTGCGGGGTTTCCAAAAATATGAACATCATATACGTTGATGATTTTTTAAATTTATGCGTCGTGTTTTTCGTATTATTAATGTTTTGGTAGTCAATATTTCTACTGTCCACTGTCGGGGCACGAAAAAAGAAACCGAGAGAGTTATTTTGTCACGAAAAGAAACGATAAGGTTATTCGGTGTTTTATAGGGTATAATAAAAAAATAACTCATTCAGGTTATAAAAATCAATAAACATTAAACAAAAAGAAAGTTAATTATAGAAAACATAATGAATTGATAGTAAAAAACATTTTTTAAATCACGTTTTAAACGTGTGCAAGATACCTCAGGTGGCGCCTTCTAAACTTTGGAATAAAAATAAGACAGTTTTTAATTTTTTTTCTATACAAAATCATCCCTTGCAGAATATTGTGAGAATATACCAATTCTTAACAAAGTTATTTATAAAAAACTAAAACCAAATTGATAGAAAACCTATAAATATTATGACAAGTTCCCATAAACTTTTTTCCTATGCCCCTCCTCTACGGAGATAAAGGTATATAACGGACGCATCTGGAAATCGCTTTTGTTTAAATAACTTTTAAAATACTAGGCGTAATTTAATATTTTTTTAATATAATGATAACTAGATAAGACTGCTTAAAATGAACCCATTAACTCATATTTGGCTTATTTAGTTCGCCAGAGACGGACTAGCTCTGAGACAATAATAGAGTTTTTTTTAACACCCTGTATGATAAAGGCTTAACAATATTCTTTTGGATAGCTTTAACCTTAACTAAAAAAAGGTATTCTTGATTGACATCGATAAAATCATCTGTTTACGAGAAATAGAATATCATGGTTGATTGATTGATGAAATAAATACACAAGTTGAGGTTTTGTCCGCCTCGACACTGCAGCCTACAGGGCTTGTTGTATCTCTTGTGTATTTGTTTCAGTTAAAAGGTTTGACACCTTAGACAGGTGTAGTAGCCCTTTTACTGTTCTTTTCTGGTCTCCAGCCTCCTGGTGGTTAGTGTCCACCATGAGGTTTTGATTTGTTCTCCAGTATGTAGGTGCAGGGCACTCATATATGATGTAAGAGGCTGTCTCTTCCTCTTCGTCACATAGTCTGCAAATGGGTTCTTCTCTATAGATGCCCATAGTGTGCATATGTTTTCTTAGGGTGCAGTGTCCGGTTATTAATCCTGTCACTATTCTAATCTGATTCCTATTTAGTTTTAGTAATTCACTTGTCAATGCTTTTGATGGTGAGTCCAACATTGATTTAGTGTGATTTTGCCTTGGAATGTGGTTCCAGTATGACTGATGTTGTGTTTGAATCCACCGAGTCATGTAGCCACGAACCGAGGCTTTTGGTATTCCAAAAACAGGTTCAGGACCCACAAACATTGTTGCGGAGCCTCGCCTGGCCAGGGAGTCTGCATTTTCATTGCCCTGTATTCCCCTGTGTCCTGGCACCCAGGAAAGTTGGTAATTTTTTTTTACTTTATACAGGATGTTTTTTAATTGCACGTCAATATTTAGGGAAGCAATTTTTGGGTCTATTTTAAAAGGAAACTTCATATGAACGTATGTCCTAAACGTCCTAACTTTTGATATTCAAGGTGGCAAAATGTTTAAAAATAAATCATTTATTATTAATATCTTTAATACCACTTTAGATATTTTAACGAAATTTGGCATGCATGAACTATGTATCAAGAAGCATTTTTTAGTGTACCCCATTTTTTTTTAATTTGCCAAAATAGGCAAGTCAAATTATGTACGAACGCCCCTGGTGGAAATTTCATTAAAATATCTAAAGTGGTATTACAGATATTAATAATAAATGATTTATTTTTAAAAATTTTACAACCCTGTATCTCAAAAGTTAAGACGTACGTTCATATGAAGTTTTCTTTTTAAAATGTACCTAAAAATTGCCTCCTTAAATATTGACGTACAACTATAAAACACCCTGTATAATGTAAAAAAAATACCAAACATAATATTTAATTTCTCGTAAACAGTTGATTTTATCGATGTCAATCAAGAATATTTTTTTTTAGTTTAAGGTTAAAGCTATTTAAAAATAATATTTTTGATTCTTTATCATACAGGGTGTTAAAAAAATTTCTATTATTGTGTCAGAGCTAGTCCGTCCCTGGCAAACTAAATGAACCAAAAATGATTTAATGGGTTCAAAAAATATTAAATTGCGCCTAGTATTTTAAAAGTTATTTAAAAAATAAAAAACGATTTCCAGGGTCGTCCGTTGTGTACCTGTATCGCCGTAGGTGAGGGTCATAGGAAAAAAGTTTATGGGAAGATTTCGAAAGATTGCCCATATATTCTGGGACACCCTGTATACATATCTAAAAAGATAATGCCATAAAAGTTTTAAAAAAATAATCCTTTGTTTATAATAATTTTATAACTTAGACAAAAACTGAAAATTCAGAGTAAATTGTCAAAGTTATAATTATTTGATTATAATAAATTAATTTTTTTTAAACTTCTATGGTGTGATCTTGTTGGGTATGTATATAAGAAGGGCTTCACGAAGCAAAAAATTTATACTACAATTATTTAAACATTTTTTTAATGTACAATGAAGACGAAAGTTCAAAAGAATTTTTTAATTAACAATTTTATTATCTAATTTGTTGAAAAATTCACATTAAGTTAAATTTTCAACGGGAATAATTTCTTTAAAGTGTTCTGAATACAACAAATTATTTTTTTAAATTTTTCAATTAATATTTAATACCTTAAAAAAATATTTAGTGTCCCATTTTCAGCGTTAAATTAAACTTATAAATAATGGAGATAGAACTTCGGGAGTTGGGACTTTTTTATCGGAAATTTCCTTCTCTTCAAGGATCTCTTTTGCAATTTCTGCTATCTCTTACGGTTTTTGAGTTATCATCAAAAATCAAAAGGGCTTCTTTTCTTTAATTTTTGATAATAACAATTGTAATTTCTATTAGCAGAAAAAATCCCCAAAACGCCTTTCTTAGATTTGCATTTCGCGTCGAATGATCTATTGCACATGTTTTTCGAAGCCTTCTAACTATTTTTCGCAGGAAAAACACTTCTTGACTAGACTATACTGAGTTAAGTTTGGTTTATTTTAGCCTTAAGAATTTGTGGTAAAATATTTTCCGCTCCTGTTAGAGACAACACCATGTATAACAATAAATTCTGTTAAGTCGAAATAGCCATATTCAAAACCTCAAGTTTTTTAAATATTCAAAGAAAATGTGTTAAAACTTTCGAGTATTAAATGAAAGATTAGCCGAACGGCCCACGGATCAACGTAACATTGTGCATACCGTGGGTGACAAAAGGTCGGAGGTCACGGCGGAGGTCGCGCACCTGCCTTCGGGCCATCGCACGAATCTGCCCGAAATTGCTCGAAAGCCACCCACCATTTGGACGAGTCGTAAAACTGTCTTGGGCCATCGAGAAGATTTAGTTGGATTGATGGGTTAACGAAAGAAATAATTCATAAAAAGGAAATACATTTAAGAGTTCTTTTTTATGCTTATAACAAAATAGTATTCTAGAAAGAAAGATAGGTGGTAAATCAACATGCATACAGGCGGTATGTTCTCCAATCTTGAATACCCACTGTTTTATAATCATCAGTATATTGTCGTTTAATAAATATAGTCCAAGCAGTCAAGCTCAAAATAGTGTCATACCTCCGAATTTTTTATATATGCACCGATTTTCTTAAAAATTTGGAATTAAGCGTGTTTTCCCCCTCATATCAAAATCTATATAGTCGCAAGGTGTGCAAATTGTTTTTAAGGGGTGAAAACCACCCATTATCGAAAAAATAGATTTTTTAGGTTTTTCGGCTTTTTTTCGATGCAAATGTCTTTTATTTATATAAGATAAATATCCTAACGTATTGTACAATATAAAATTGGTGTATTTTGAAATATTAACCCTTAAAAATCTTTAAAAACTACCCTTTTGATAAAAATAATATAGAAAAAAATATTTTAACGATTTGTAACATTACAATTGCAGTTTTACTGAAAAAAAATCATAGCATTTTAATAAAATTATTAGTTACCACTTTTCAACCCCAAAAAACTACCCCGTTGCAGAAAATAAAATTAAAATATATCTAATGACTGCCAATTTTTAGATTTTGCGTAATTTTAGTATTACGTTTATTATCTCTACTTAAAATAAATTTTAATTATCTACACCTACAACCCTTAGGAACCACCCTTTGACAAAAATAAAATAAAAATATTTTTAATGACTACTGATGTTTTGATTTTAAATTTTGTTGGTTCTAAAGTTTATTCAAACAATACGAAGTAATTTTTAATTTCCTACACCCTGCCAACCCTTAAGAACCAGTAATTTTTCAGGGCAAACCTTAATGTTAGAAGGCTTGAGACCCTTCATTTTATAGGTAAGGTCAGAGGGCTGCGAAAAAGAAGTCCTCGCACTATAGTGAAAGTTTAAATCGGTTATAACTCCGTCAATTTTTATTCCACAAAAAAAATAAAAAAGGAAAAATAATTGTCATTAAAAATGCTACATTTTTCTACTCTTTAGTTTTTTTTGTATCTCTTATGGTTTTGGAGTTAAAATGAGAAAAAGAAAATTTTTTGAAAAATCACAAAAAAACATATAATTTAAGCTTATTTTTTCTAAACTTTGCATCTCTAATCAGTAAAACTTTCAGATATCATAAATAATATACAAATAAAGTAATTGGTGCAAGGAAGTTTAATTTTGATTTTGAATGAACTGACATTATTTTTATTGCGATTTTTTTTTTTAGTTTTAACTATTTTACACCATATTTTACTGAAATTTCAGTCAAAAAGACTTTTATCAATGCTCATTTTAAAGGTTTTTTTATGCTCTTTAAAAAATATTCCTATATATACCCTTTTCCCTTTATTTGAGGTTAAGTACTTAATCACGTAAAATGAAAGATTTTCAAGCAGTTATATCTTGCCTTACGTAGAACTTTAAGATCTTTATAAATAGCTCAGTTTCTTTGTTTTTACATAAGTTTCAATTTTGTTCATTACACTTTTTTCGATAAAACACATACTTACAGAGTTATGCGTAAAAAAACATTGAAAAATGAGTTTTTTTTAACGAAAAATCGCACTTTTCAATTGCAAATAATTTAAAAATTATTGATCGTGCGAAAAAACTTGACATGACATTTTTTACTTCAAATTAGCTCATCTATCGATTTCTGGGGGTATTTTGGGGAAAAAATTCCCCATCCCCGAGAAGGGGTGGCATCCACCCCAGGGGTGGTTGCGCACATCGGCACCATATAAATTTTGCTTCTCGACCATCCATCTATCATCTGTCAAAATTTCAAATAGATCGGTGCATATATAAAAAATTCGGAGGTGAAATGCCTTGGACTGCTAGGAGCCCGGACCTGTCGCCACTTGATTATTTCTTATGGGGTTACCTCAAAAGTAAGGTCTACGAGAATAATCCAGCTGATACAAATCAATTAAAGCAAAATATCCAGGAGCAAATAAGATTAATATCAAGGGAAATGTGTGGACGGGTTATCAATAATCTTCGTTCTCGATTTGAAGAGTGCATATAGCGCAACGGACACCATTTAGACAACATTGTTTTTGGTTCATAAATTTCCATTGACTGTACATTTATTTGTCATAAATAAATGATCATAGAAATATGGTGTATTTGGTTTATGCAAACATCACATTGCTGATACCCTTTTTGGACACCTTGTACATTAAAAAAATTCTTAAATAATAATTGTCGTATCAATTTTTCGCTTCCTAAAGTCCTTTTTATATACATACTTAACAAGATATAGTCCAATAAATGAAGGGACAAAGCTGTAAATATTCTGTACAGTTTTTGCTTGTAGCGCAATTTTTAGGTCTTCGGGGATGCTTTTAAAGGAAAAAATTTGACAACATTAACAAGTGGAAAAGAGCTAAAAATCGCCCCTCAAGGCCCGAAAAATGGGTTTTCCCCTAATATCTGGCAAAATATGCGATTTGGTGAATTCTTGTTTAGACAAAAAATAATGATTGCCTTGTTACCTATAAAAATGGTCCTTATAATTTTTTTCGAAAAATCAATAAGTTTCGAGATAATGGGACCCAAAAGTCCCCTCATTTTAGCTGCCACTCTACCTCTAGAATGCCGATATCTTCATGGATTCACTTATGAGCGGCCGGACGAATTGTTCCATTAATCGGACAATAATGTACATTTTTTAATCATCCAAAGTCCATCGGGTTGGGAAAACCCGTATCTATCATTGCATATAAGTTTGGGTCTTTTCTGATTTTTCTAGAATAAAAAAAAACGGTTTTTTTTTCACAATATATTAAGAGTATCTTATTAATTTGTTAATATTTTTTGAAAAAATGGTTTGTATTTACATTTCCTTTTTGTAATGAGACCTTATCAAGTGTTCAATGATCCCAGAAAATTTCCTTCACCATCTTTCTTGCGTTATGATAATTTTTTTTTTTTGAATCTGGGCTGTTTGGCCTTACATACTATGTAAGGCCACGGATCTAAATAGTATGTAAAATATAATATATAATAATATAATAATATGTAAAATCCCTAAACACATATGGGCAGGGACACACGCTTCACAACCTGGGATCCGTCAGGATGACTTTTAGAACAAGACATACAAAGAGGACCACTAAAGAAGGAGAAAAACATAAAGGAAAGATTTAGGCTATACTACTAATTAATTTTAAATAAATCTATATATTGTGGCCTATTTCTTGGCAGTATTTCCCAAGAGTAACAATCACTGTCAGGTTATTGCTTTTTAAAATTTCCGGGAACCATATTGGCAGCGAAAAGTTATTAGAAAGTACAAAGTAACCAAGTAGATAATTTACAAATTTATTTATTTGTTCTTGGTAAAATGCGCTAGTTATTTTTACAGATGGTTCCAAAAAACCCAATATCTTGGCGCAGCCTTTACTTGCCCCCAGTTAAATTATCAGAAATGCATTAGTCTTAATCATAATCTTAGTATATTTTCTGCAGAAGCTGCAGCTATTAATCATGCGTTTATATGGGCCACTACTTAAAAATTTAAAAATGTCTTAATTTGCTCCGACTTATAGTCCGTTCTCAATAGCCTAAAATATTTTTCAAGAAACAAACATATATGTATATCTTAATACTTTTATAGCAAATATAATAAATATTATTTATACAAACAAAAACATCAAAATACAATTTCTTTGGACGAAGACACGTTCAGGTATAACAGGAAATGAAATAGCAGATCAGTTGGCTAACGGCGCATCCAAGATAAACCACGTCATTAATGAAAATACTATTAATATACAAGACTTTATCCCTAATATAAAAAGAGACATTTATGAAAAATGGAATAGAGACTGGTGCAGCTACGGTAGCGAAAGCAAAACCTTCTACTACAAAATACATGATAACATCCCAAAAACACATTGGTACTATAAACACCCCACATCTAGAAAAATAATTTCCATCATTAGTCGACTTAAAAAATGTTTTGCCTATCTGCATTTTTTAGCCGTTTTTGGAGTTTACAAATCTGTAGAATAAACGCGAATCTAAAACTCATTATCTAGGTTTTTTTTTAACAAATCAGTAAAAAAAATCAGGAATTTTTAAAAATTTTCCAATACATTGCTTTATATTGCATTAGTTGTGGTTACTTAGTTTATCGCAATGGTAATTATGCACAATTTGATTGTTAATATTTCACTTCACAGACGATAAATAAATCCTACACTTTATTATTACTGATCTTATAGTAATTAACTCCTCAAATTTTTCTTAGCAAAATAATTAAATTTTAGTTTCTGGAAACAAAAAGACTCGACTTATTTTTGCCATTAATTTTTCATTAAAAATCAGTCGAAATCACGCGAAGGCCATTTTTGTTTAATTTTTTGGTCATTAAGGAGATAAAGGCGGCCAAATAGAATATGCCAATTAGGAGCACCTTCGCACCGCATGGGGCCTGCTATGTGCTGATGAGCTTCTGCAATATATTATGACAGCCAAGATGGACTGTCATTTTTTTAGAGCGAAAATTGCTTCGATATAATGTGCTACAGATAAAAATAGCTATTTTAATTAAGGATAATGAGATGGGAAAACGACAGAAGTTACGTTCCTGAGTAATTTTTTTACCTTGTTTTGGAGCAAAAGCATTTTTTATTGATTAAAAACAGAAAATACATATTTTTTATCATATATATATATATATATATATATATATATATATATATATATATATATATATATATATATATATATATATATACACCAATGGTCTAAGGATATTCCTATTTTAGGGATATAAATCAAAAGAATTAAAATATATGGCCAAAAAAAAAATTTTATGGAAATTTATCATATTCTGTACAAAATGTAATATTTAATTAAATGTAGATACCAGAAAAGAAAAACTACAGTGGCGTACAACGTTTTTTTTATTTCAACTAAATATCAAACAAAATTAAAAGTCATATTCTAAACATATACCTACCAATTTTTTTATAATGATGAATTTTTTTAATAACGAGTATGACCTCCTCTGGAGTTTATCACTGCGCGACAGCTTCTGCATACTCAGAATTAAATTGTCCATATCTTCTGAGCTATGGCAAACCAAGCAGCATTTAACGCAGCAAACAGTTGTTCTTGGTTCTGGAATTGAGGGTTTTCACGCAAAACCGTTCTTTGTAGCATATCCCATGCATGCTCGATTGGATTTAGGTCAGGTGATTGAGCAGGCCATGGCAAAACGGTGATTTGGTTGTCTTGTAAAAATTGTGCAGCATGTCTAGCGACATGAGGACGAGCGTTGTCGTGCATCAATATAAAGTCTGGTCCAACAAGTCTTGCATGGGGTAAGACAAATGGTTGAAGAATCTCTTCCACATATCGATGAATGTTTAAAAAATGTTCAACCAAAACGAGATCGGTTCTTCCGCCGAGTCGTATTCCAGCCCACACCATTACTGTGCCACCTCTATAACTGTGGACTTCTTGCACATTTTCCAAGACTCTTTGTAGACCAGGTTCTCTCCATATCCCCAGTCTTCTTGAATCCGGATGCAACCCAAACCGAGATTCATCTGTAAAAAGAACTGGGGCCCATTGATTATTAGTCCAATTCTCGTGTTCTGTTGCCCAAGCTAAACGAGCAGCGCGATTTCCTCTAGAAAGTGGCTGGCATCTCAATGGTCGTCTATTACGTAGTCCACCTTCATGCAATCTGTTCCGAACTGTAGAATTTGAAATTACGATATTATGCGTTTCGCGTACCCGATTCATTATTTCTGGAACAGTTACTGTGGGATTTCTTCTAGCCATTTGCACAATAAAACGATCTTGAGCAGGCCGAGTCAGCCGTGATGGACCTGGATGTCTTTCAGAAACATCACCTGTTTCTTGGAAACGCCCATAATCTTGAGATTACGCTCTGTGATGTGTGGAGAGTTTCAGCAACACAAGCTTGCCTAGTACCAGCTTCTAACGATTCCAACAGCTCGCAACATTTCATCCCGGTTAAGATGGCGTCTTTGCATGATAAATAGTAACAGACGGAGTCTATACTCTACTTTGGATTACAATATACTGACCAATATTTTCAAATTTTAAAACTGATATGTCCACCTACTTTGATTTAAAAACAAGTTTTTGCAGAAGTCCATTTTTGAACCGTAAAATAAAGTAGTCCATTTTTTATACAAAAAAAAAACATTAAAATGCCCATCTCTTATCAATATTCTTAACTTATTTTACCAACACAAAACATTTAAGGGTCCTGCATCTCACCTCCCGTCTTAAGTAGCTCATTTATTATTTATTGTAAAATTTTCATATTTTGCACACGTTACCTTTAACGCACGGTGCGTTACAGGAAAATAATTTTGGTTATAAAGAGTGTCACAAAAAAGTGTGACGTCACGAGGGTGCATTTTATAAAATTGAATGCTCTGTATTTTTTTGTATATTTAGGTACCTCTTGTGGTCATTTATATTCCTCTAAAATTTTGTTAATATCAGTTCAGTAATTTCAAAGAAAAAATATAAAAAAAATTGTTTTGCACCATTGAATTTAAAAACGGATAAAAATACCAATAGTGCTTGATTAATAGAATTAAACGAGGAAGTTATTAAGTAAAGTAATATCAGCCGCTTAAATCATGTTTGTTTAATTCGAACTGTACAGGGTGTGCAAAATTTAGTGTCAAACTCTTCAAATTTGAAAGAACTATATTTTTCTTATTTTAAATATGAGCCCCTGTATATTTTTAGGTATTAAAAAAACAAGTAACTTTAACCAATTTCTAGGTAATAATTAACGTTGTTAGGAAATACTAATGTCAATAAATTGTTTTTTATAGCCACCTAAATTTTTATTCAATGATATTACTATTAAAATAGAGGCCAAAATAAGTTTTTAACGCATACCTTTTAATGTGTTAGGAATTTCGATAGGGTTAAAATTTAAAAAATGTTTGTTTTTTAATTCTGCATCTAACGGCCTAAAAATATACAGGAGCTCATATTTAAAATAAGAAAAATAAAGTGCTTTCAAATTTGAAGAGTTTGACACTAAATTTTGCACACCCTGTACAGTTCGAATTAAACAAACATGACCTAAGCGACTGACATTATGTTACTTAATAAGTTTCTTGTTTAATTCTATTATTCAAGCACTATTGGTATTTTTATTCATTTTTAAATTCAATGGTGCAAAACAGTTTTTTTTCCTCTGAAATTACTAATCCAATGTTGACAAAATTTTAGAGGAATATAATGACCATAAGAGTTACCTAAATATATATAAAAGAGATTCAATCTAAAAATGGACCATCGTGACATCACACTTTTGTGACACTCTATATAATCAAAATTATTGTCCTAAAATGCTCCGTTGGTTAAAGATAACGTCTGCAAAATATGAAAAATTTTTATTTTACAGTGAATAATAAATGAGCTACATAAGACGTGAGGTGAGCTAGGACTGTATATATATATATATATATATATATATATATATATATATATATATATATATATATATATATATATATATATATATATATATATATATATATATATATATATATATATATATATATATATATATAATACGTCCACGGAAAAGGTGTTGAAGGGAAAAACTTTTTATTTTTGATTGTATCAAAAAAAGCTACTCTTGATAGAAAAATTTGCAACTTCTTAGAGTAAGCTTGAGATAGAAACATTTAACCTATTTTATACGCGGTGTCCAGAAAATTTAAAAAACTTAAAATAGTACAAGAGTAAAGTGCATTAATTTGGGAAGATATGGAAATAAGCTACTAGGAAAAGTTGTTCAAAATTAAAAGGTAGTCTCTAATACCAATTTTCGAAAAAATCGGCCTACTTTAATTTATCTGTGATTAAATTTATTTTAATATCAATTTAAATTTTTAATATCAATTTTATCAATTTTTTTGCTGTTAAGTAAGCATTTAAAGCTAACGATACTGCGGCTAATGAATTATAAAAGCAAAGTGTCAATAAAGCTTGTCACTAGCAACGCCTAGTAGTACAATAATGAGTTGTTAATTTGGAATTAGTTAATTAATATTAAAATAATTTTCATCACAAATTAATAAAAGTAGGCCGATTTTTTTAAAAATTAATATTAGGAACTATCTTTTACTTTTCAACAACTTTTTCTAGTAACTTATTTCCATATCTTCTCAAATAATGGACATACCAGTACGTCCACGGAAAGGTGTTGAATAAGAAAAACTTCTTTATTTTTAATTTTTTCAAAAAAGCTGCTTCTAAAAAAAATATTATATAATATTAATTTATATAAAAATAAATTTAATCACAGATAAATTAAAGTAGGCCGATTTTTTCGAAAATTGGTATTAGAGACTACCTTTTAATTTTAAACAACTTTTCCTAGTAACTTATTTCCATATCTTCTTAAATAAATGCACTTTATTCTTGTACCATTTTAAGTTTTTTTTAATTTTCTGAACACCGCGTATAAAATAGGTTAAATGTTTCTATCCCAATCTTACTCTTAGATGTAGCAAAATTTTTTATCAAGAGTAGCTTTTTTGATCAAATCATAAATAAAAAAGTTTTTTTTTCTTCAACACCTTTTCCGTGGACATACTGTATATATGTAGATATATAGATCGAGTAAATTTCAAAGATTTTTCATGATTTTAAATGTTCAGCACAGCCTTATGTAAAACTATACTTTTTTAACGCTAAAGGCATTTAATTTAATGTCCGTTAGATAAAAAATTATTTTTAATCAGCCATATCCCAGTACCTATTGCACATATACGAAAAAAAAATCAATCTTTTCCTTTTTTTATAAGCTTTATTTTTTTCTGACCTTTCTTTGTAGAATGTAATTTTTTCTAGTTAGTAAGGTGGTTTTTTTAATAGTTTATGTTCTTGTTTATTTGGAACTTTTTGCTTAGAATTTACCCCGTTATTGATTTACGAAGCTATTTTCAAAGTTATATTTTTCAACCCTCAGAAGGGCAAACCTCTCATGCACTGTACTATTAATACCAAATTTCCTGTACCTACAGCTTGCTTGATAGTGTTTTGAACATTTACAAACCATCTGCCTGGCTAGTAGGAATAGACATAAGGCAATGTTTGATAGACTTCCAACAACATTTAAGTCGATTTAATCCAACTCTTTTTGCCTTCTTTAATGTAATTTTTGTTTTAAAAATATATAAATTTGATCTTTTTGTTACTTTTTCGCCCTAGAAGGGGTAAAAGTTCAATTTTGCGCCCGGTCATACAAAAAAGTATTGGCGAGTTTTTTTTAACTAATTCAAACTAAATTTAAAAAAATCTGCAAAAAGTCTTCTTAATTATACTGAAAAAACAACAGAAAAAAAATCGCACAATACCATACTAAGTCATCATCTAAATGGCACGTTGTTTTGTCTTAATAACTCTTTAAGCTGTAGACACAGGAAGTGTGGGCAAATATTGACTTCCCTTTTTAACTTTAACCGACACGTACACGTTTCCTTTAAAAATTCTGTTTGTTCGCACAATATTTGAAGGTATAATCGGAATTTTAATATTTGTAAAACCTCATAATGGCTTAAAGTGTCTGAATCTTTATCTTCTTTTTCTTAAGCTATGAGTACCTATGAAAGCTCTTTAATACATTTTTTTTTGATAAGTATATTGACAGAGGGCGGCAACGTTTATAAGATCTACTTATTTCCCCCCAAATTATTTCCCAAAAAAGGAAGGGCGTCGATAGCTGGGGGGTAATTCCCCCCCCAAAAACCCCTCCTACCCCTCGTCGGAAATATATTCTCAAATTCAAAAATTAAAGTAACGACATAATTTTAATGCGGGTTTAAAAACGAGTTAAAACAGTTTTAAAAAACGAAACAAATATCCCAGATTCTGTTTTTAACCTAAAGAGATAAACAGTTATTCCCTTATGTTCATTTGGCATTATATCTTGCATACTATGCCAGTGAGCGTTGACCGGAGAGAATTTTTTTAAAAAAGATTGAAAACGAAAAGCCGGGATTCAAGGGCGCGGGAAGGAATCCTGGATTGACTGTCGAATGTCAAGGTTGGCGCGTAAAAATTTGGGCGGGCCGTCCCGCCATAAGGGATCGCGTTTCAGACGTGGACACGGAGCGGTTGAGTCGGCAGTGTCGGCGGAAAAAAAATAAATGACTTGGTTAATTGTACAAAAGAATGAATCGTGAGCGGACGCGTATCGTTTCTGATGCAGCCTATTATTTTATGTTAGGAACATACAGCATGGCAAGAGGACAAACAAAACGAAAACAAAAAGATGGTGGAGAGTTTTTTTGTACAAAAATCGAGAACATTCTGCAACACAGTTCTGTTATTAATATTTTACACTCATTTGCTCTTTAATTTGCTTCCAGGAATCATGAATTAAATTCCTATTTTTATGGTGGGGAAACCGTGGGTTCCAAATAATTGACTCGGCTTCAAGAGGGATAAAAATTTTAACACCACTTCATTCGCCCAAATTAAGTGAAAGTACTACGGCACTGAAATATAACGCGCATAGCCGCGTCTTTGGGAGCGGATGCACGTGTTGCGCGCCAGGCCCGGGAGCCCTTTTGAACCGTTTGATTTAACATATGACGGGACTCACCGCGCCGACCGAAGATCGCCAAGCTTACCCTATTGACGGGCGGAAAAAAAGTTTGGCGCGAGAATTTTCACGCGCCGTTGAATCCCGGCTTAAGGCATCTATGAGTCAAGAACGTTGGTCCATCGCTTTTACATGTGAATAAAAAAATACGAATAAATACAAATTCCATTGTGCAAAAATGAAAAAAGACATTTGGGTTTATATTAGGGGTTGGTGTTTAATACTGATTTGTTGCCAAAAATTGTCAATTAAAATAGTAATTTAGGATTAAGTTCTTCTTTTTTTTCGTTATAACAACAAAAAAATATTGGTACATATGTATGTATATTCTATAATAAGTTACTTTATGTCTGAATACATGTTTGCCATGTAATTAAAGTTTGAATTAGTTAGGGACTGTGTTATTTTTTTCCCTTATTAATAACTTGCAAATACAAAGCCCTTTTTATTGTAAATTATATTTAATTAATTATTAATATGTTTTTATAATGCATCTACAGTAAAGGGAGAGTACTGCGAACATAGGACAATCTGGACGATTTTGGGTATACCTTAAAAAACCCCCAGATTGTTATGATCAATAATCTTCCAGCAAACAATTTTAAAACGTTTATTTCTGAAATAATTCTTTAGTATCGAAAAGCTCGGCGCAATATTGTACAGTGTCGAATATTTACGACCAAAAAATTTTTTAATAAAATAATTATTTTTAGTAATGGATGTTTACGAACTGAAAGAGAAAATTAAAATATTTGAATGGTATCCCCCGGAAATCCTGTTAGGGGGAAATTTGGAATTATTTATTAATTTATTTATAACTAAGCCGACTCACACGATTTCCACTATCGAGTCATTAAAAACTTTCTGGGCATTTGGTTGTTTAACTCCAAGAAAACATAAACATGATAGTGCCCAGAAAAAAAAAAACCCGGAAAGGAAAATGAAAAAATTATGGTAGTGACAAGTGTTATTAAAAAACCAACAGTTTCCCTTAATACAATTGCAGAACAGGTTGATTTGTGCAAAAGATCAGTGGGAAGAGTGGGTGGGAAAAAATTTTTACCGCTCCTACAAAGAAGAAAACCCACGAAATTAACCCTGATGATCATTTTGACAAATACAATTTTAAAAATGATGGAAATGAAAATAAAAAATGATTTTTAAGAAACATTTTTTTTTACTGATAAATTTTGCATTTTATTATGGCTCACCCAACGATTTTTTTCTTGGGGGACGTAAAATCAGAAATTTATTTTTAGAGAATAGGGCTATTAATCTACAAAAATTACAATTACAAATTGAGAATTCTTTTTGGATTATTACCCTTAACATGTTAGCAAATATCAGAAGGCGTTTTTATGACAACCTTGGTAATTTTGTGGCTCAAGAAGGTGTTTATTTGAGCATCTTTGATAACTTGAAAGATTTTTTTTGTATATTTTATGAATGCACATTAAATTGTTTTTTTTAAGAATATCTTCTACGTTTCATTATTTATTAAAAAAAAATTTTTTAAATTTTTTATTGGGAAAAAAATGTTTGGTTTTTAAGACCGCAGCAAACGTTGGGTCTCGTAAGCAACTAATTTTAAATTTATGGCTTATAAAAAAATCAGATCGAAGTGGTTGACGCTAGCTGGCTTTTGTTACTTGCCAAACAAACACTGCATCCCTTTTAACTGAAAAAAAAAACGTAGTAAAACAAAACTGGGCAGAAAATTCTTCCAAATTTTTTATCACCGCATTCCCCACCAGCCCCAAACCCAAAAAATAACCCCAAACTAAGGAAACAAACGGAAATTGAAATGAAGCCACAAGATTATTATTGGTATTTTAAAATTTGGGGTTCACCCAAAAATCGTCCAGGAGCCTCCTATGTTCGCAGAACGGTCCCTTTACTGCTATACTTTGGATACAAAAAAATCAAGAAACTTAACAGGCGAAAGATAAATGGAAGAAAAATGATAATATTATTATTACATAGTTATTTTTGTACCAAGTGGCCAAAATGATGAGGTTTTTAGGACGAATTTGTTGTTTCCGCATGAGGCGTCAGCTGAGTTCGGAATAGCAAATAAGTGCTAAGAACCTATTTTGGATGCGTGCTACATTTTGTTTTTCTGTTTAAGTTTATGAAAAATGTGTGCAAACATTATAAACGTACATATCAGCATCAATAAATACTTTTTCCATGATTTTGACTCAATAACAACAGTGATGAGCAAAGCAAGACCAAGACCAAGACCGGGCTAGTCTTGGTCTTGGTCTTGCAAGCCTGGTCTTGGTCTTGGTCTTGCAAGCCGAAGGAAGGTCTTGGTCTTGGTCTTGGTCTTGCACCTCCCGGTCTTGGTCTTGGTCTTGCTGCAAGAGTCTTGCAGGTCTTGCTTTTTTTTATGGTAATAATTTAAACTAAGTAATATTACTTAAAAATAAATTCAGATGGAAATTATATTTTCTGCATTAAAATTATAAAATATGCCAATTTTAACCTTACACGTACGTTTGAATAATTTGATTAAAAAGCATATTTTAAATGTAGGAGTTTATTTATTTATGCTTAATTTTTAGTTGAATTAAGACACAGCCTGTTTTTATACATTTAGTGGCACATAGAAACATTTTGGTGATAAAAATTATTTAAATTTTCTTTAATGAAGCATATAAAATTAAAAGAAATAAAAAACTATGTACTGTGTGAGCAGAAAAATAAAACAACTAGATTCTAATATTTGTTAACATTGGTTTCTGATTAAAAAAAAAGTTATTCAAAAATCTCTTCAGTTCATGTGAACTTTATAATCAGTCAAACATTTGCCGTACAAAGTTTGTACAAATACTTTATAAACATCCTGCATAAACAAGGTGGCTCAATACTGTGACAAAGCTCGATATCTCCAAAACCAGTTCGTCATGGTGAAAAAAAGAATATGAAATAATTATAAAAAAGGACGTAAAATGTGATTTTTTTTCTATTCCAGAATTTTTCAAAGAATCCGCTGCCACTCAAGAAAACTCCCTTATTTTTAGCTTTTAACCCAAAATATGAAATTTATGACAAAACATACATTAAAAAAATCAGCACCCTGTATATTATGCTGTAAAATTGTTAAACTGTCATATAGAAACAATGTCAACGTGGAATGGTTTTTAAATATAATTTTCGGTTTTGATAAAAATGACGTCATTATTATTCTTTTAGCATTGTTGTGCCTTTTACGTCAAAACCGAAAGTGGTATTCAAAATCCATTTGTATAAAAATTTTCCTATATGACATGAAAAATATATTTTTTAATAATTCCTCTCTTTTACATTTATATCTTAGTTTTCAGAAGCAATCTTATGGTGTCACTTTTTACAGTGTAGAACAGAAATAATGTTTTTCTGGATTTTGAAAATTTTGGTCCACCCTGTAAATGGTATCACTTAGCTAATTAAAAAAACATTTGGAATATGAAAGTTATTTTCAGCTTCTATAACTTTTGTACCCCTAGCTTTTCCCTGTCGTGAACGGTTTCGGAGATATCGTGCTTGGTCGAACCATTAAATCACAATCCTATTATTTTTGAAATTGAATTTGAAATGTTATTCATTATTCATAATCATTGTTAAAGAACTGTATAAAATAACTGATTTATTTAATTATTATTTTATAAAAGAAACCTGTTACTCATTAAATAATCGCCTTTTTTGGCAGTTCTCGCCACATTTTTTGTCATTTCTGTATGAAATACCTCTGTATATTGAATAAAAAAATTGAATATTATAATATTTTTAAAAAAGTTGCAGAAGTGCAAGAGTCTTGCAGGACGGTCTTGGTCTTGCGTAGTCTTGCACCCCTCGGTCTTGGTCTTGGTCTTGGTCTTGCATACCCCGGTCTTGGTCTTGGTCTTGCAAGCGAAAAGGCGGTCTTGGTCTTGGTCTCGGTCTTGGTCTTGCTGCAAGACCAAGACCAAGACCGCAAGACCGGTCTCGCTCATCACTAATCGACGCTCTTGTCCAAAAGCTTAAAGAATGCCACCAATAGGCATGAGAAAACCAAATCAATTTATAACATATTCGAGGGTATTTGGAATCTTAAAACAGTATAAAAAAGTCTGTCCCAAAGTATATCGCTATGGCTTTTGACGGACAATACCCCAATAAACCTTTAACGACTTTATTACCTATTGTTATTGGGTAAACTCATTATTTCATAATGGTTGGGCCAGGTATTTCTTGAGTATTGACCATTAGGTATATAAATATTTCGGCTAATATTTTAGTGGCAGTGTTAAATAATCGTTTTTACTGTGCGTTTCGAAAAAGTTGTTTTACGAGAATATAACTATGTCGCGTCGAGGTCATTTGTCATTAGACGCAAAACAGGTTGTGAAAATTTGTATGAAACTTTAATCAGTAGAGAACTAATTAAACAAAAAGCTTTAAAAGAAACTTGTCTACTTTTAAAAACTCCAATATCATCGATAAGGGATATTATTATTAGTGAAGAATTGAACAAAAGAAAAAAGCGTAGTGATTTTCAATCTCACCGTATAGACAATAGTGATCAGGACCTAATAAGAAGGAAAATATATTATCTTTATGAAAGCGGAGTTGTTCCTACCATGGATAAACTAAAAAAGAAGCTAAACGAAGACGAAACCAATATAAATATTAGCCGTGCCACCCTCCATAGAGTTGTTTGTAAAATGGAATTAAATACCGCAAAATAGACAAAAGACAAGTAGTAATGGAATCGTACAGATTACGCACTTGGAAATTTAGTTACCTTTAAAAAATTAAAAGATGTAGGTTAGAAAACAGATCTATAATTTACCTTGATGAAACATGGTTCGATACACACGACACAGTATCCAAAGAATGGGTTGATTTCAGTCAAAACTGTCAAACGAAAGCACCTTCAAATAAAGGAAAACGCATTACCATAATACACGCTGGTTCAAAAGACGGATTTGTCCCAAACTGCTTGCTGTTGTCTGACAAGAATATTAAGAATTCTAGCTTGGATTATCATGAGGATACAAGTGCTGAAAACTGGTTTCAAATTATTTTTGAAAAATATTCAAAAAAACAGTGTTATTGTCGTGGATAACGCAACCACAACTAACCACAGCAGTCTGCTTCACAAAGCACAAGCTTCATCAAGTTTAAAAATTAAAGTCCAGGAATATTTGTTAGAAAATGATATTTATTTTAAATTCAGTTACAAAAAAGCGCAATTTTTGGAAGTCCTAAATTCATATGCAATTAAAAAATAATATGTATGTGATAATTTGGCTGAACAGGCTGGGCATACTGTCTTAGGTCTTCCTCCGTATCACTGTATGTTTAACCCCATAGAGCATTTGTGGAATCAAGTAAAATCAAAGATTTGAGCAGGAAATGTTACCCTACTTTAAGTTCCAGTGTTATAAATTTGATAAAAAATGTAATTACTAACATACCAGTTGAGAGCTGGAAAAATTCAGTACAGCGCATTATAAAAATTGAGAACTCTTACATTTCTATACAAAACAACATAAATCCTATTGTAATTAATCTAAATGATGACTCTGATAGTGAAACAGAATTAGATTCAGATATTTTGATTAAAAATGTAATTATGTGTAGATAATATAGTTATAAATTTATATATAATTTCTCTAACTAAAAAAACAATAAATTATAAATCTTTATATTATTAAAGGCCGTCCCTAATGTTCTGTCCTTTAATACCAATTGATCCGCAGTTTTTATACACGATCGTATTGGGGCAGTTAAAAATCTCAAGATTTCCCCATACCCATGCACACTGGAGCATCCGCTAATCCGTGATGTTATGTGAACCGTCCCAAGAATGCACCCATAAACCCGCCCGAGACATATCGGCACGTTCTCAGAGCCCTTTTACCACGGTGTAATGGTTCTTACCGACTCAGCCGCGCCAATTTTGCAAATTTTCGGTCCGATCACGAAACGCGCATTTGTTTTTTACCCAGAATTTTCGGCTAATGGGTGTGATGGTTCAGGAATGCGCTTTAAACATGTGAATTAAATTGTGTACGATGGGAATTCGGGTCAGGATAGATAATTACGACAGGTCGATCTTTAATTTTGCTGATTAGAAAGTAATAATTATTTTTATAATCCTTTTATATTTTTCTTATTAGTTGTTTGTGATATATGAGCAAAGCAAGTTTGTACAAATTAAGATGCGAAGTATTTTAAAATCCTCTGCTATCATAAAACGCTACAAATGAAAACCACAAAATTTAAGGTCTCTACTTTAATTTGTTCAGAACTTATGGATTTTTAAATTATTTTTACACCTTTTCCCCCTTTGGTCCCCCTTAAATCCACTAGATTTGGTCCATTAATGAATGAATTATTATACACATTAATTTTCCAAAAACTATTTGTGTATCGAAATTAAAGTCTCTACGATTATTTGTTCGGAAGTTACCGCGTTTACAGACAGACAGACAGACACGAAAAAAAATTCTTTCAAATGTGTTTGCGTAACACTCAGACTCAGAAACTTCAAGAAATGCAAGGAAAAGAGAGATTTTCTTTTACCAATACTTATTACTATAAGAAAGCAAAAAAAATAAAATTTTCTAGAGCTAAAAATAGAATTTTTAAGCATAAGAACCTAAATTTGCTTTAAACTTTATAAATAAAATCATAATTCTTTTATTCCTTAACGTTACAAAAAGACCGATGCTGGATCTAACTACTTAAATAAATAATAAATAAAAATAGACGAAAATAAAATTAATTTAAAAGCTTACGGTTTTTTATCTAAATCTTTCTGGCTTGTAAGAAAATGTGGTAATTGTATAGAAAGATTTTGAACAATTTTGGTAAACTGGGCTTTGTTGGGAAGCTGATCACGAATTTGAACAAAAATTTAGTGAAAAGGTTTCGTTTTCGAGATATCCATCATCAGACTTGAGAATCAAACTAACCCCATTTTTAGTATACGAGTATTCCCCCTTCTTTTTGTTCAAAATTCTAACACCAAAGTGTCACATAATAATTTACACCCTATAAAACTTTTAGATGCTAGGCCATGTTTGCTTAAAAATCCCTTGTGTATACATGTGCAAAAAGAAGGAAGAATAGGAAAAAAAGAGGTTGGTTTGATTTTCAAATTTGATGATGGATATCTTAAAAACGACAAGATTCCGACTAAAAATTCTTTCAGATTCGTAATCAGCGCCCAAAAAATAACCGTATACCAAAAACTTCTAAACAATTACCAAATTACCAAAAATGTTATATGGTTTTGACTGTCTTGAGCCAGCAGTCTAAAGGAGCTTTCTTTTCCTTTCTTTGCGGAATTGTGCCCCAGAATTTTATTCTTCTTAGGGTTTCGTCCATTTTTATTTTAATAAGATTTGCGTATTCCTGTAAGAAACAAAAGTTACACTGTAAATAAACCGCTGCCGACGCCGACCGACGGCGGAATCCCAAGAAAAGGATACGGTGGATAGATGCGACCTAAGTTTAGCGGTTAGCTATAAAGAGTACAGATGGCGCTAGTTTAATGGGGTTTATTAAGTGTGCAACAAATGGGATTTAATTAGTTGGCAATGTCAACTAGTTTAGGGGGCACTAATGTAATAAAAAAGGAGGGGCGGAGGGGGCAGCCCCCTGTCCCTCAAGCCCGCTATAAAAAGAAAAAGCTGCTTTAACCTACCAGAACTAACCATGATCGACCAGAACTAAAGGCCTTTAAATTTGTCTATAAGGTCGGTCCTGGTTAGTTCTGGTTAGTTAAAGCGACTTTTTATTTTCCCCAATTATATTTCAGACGTGAAAATGCGGGACCTATTAGAAAAGACCCCGACTTGGCAATACTGCACGCTTTCATATAAATATTTAAATTTACTGGTACTTGAGTTCGTTGGGTACTATAGAAACAATTGAGTGCTTGCATGCACAGCAACAAAATTACAGCCGTTAATAACGCGGTGAAAAACAAACTTCGAGGTAGCATGTTTTTAAAAAAATATAAAAAATTCTTATATTTTGATATTGCTAATTTATAGCAACAAATTAGCAAAAAAATCGTGTTATACAGTCGACAGGTAATTAACGATGTATCAAAAATTCCTGCTATCTTTATGTCAATATAGCAGTAATTTCGATTTTTCGAAATCGGCTTAAGCAACAAAATCCTTAATTTAGCAACTAATCAGCTACAAACTCCAGTGGTTTTTTAACGAGTTTTGCTAATTTACCCTTTTAGCCTTATATAATACAAATACCCTGTATACATATTAGATATAAGTAAACAACTTAAATAATATGCGTTATTAAAACAATTTCAACCAGCTTTGATCCATCGATTGCATTTTAAAATAAACAAAATTAAAACACACCGGACCAACGACTTGTTAAAACCCATATTTTGATATTTATGCTCGGTAATAGTGGCCTCCACCACAATGACAGACTTATTCCGTGCCCCCCACGGCTGCTACCTTTCAAAACCAAAACGAAAGAATTCATATATTTCGATCATCGATTTTTTAGATAAGATCTACACTTTTCTAAAGTCATTTTTTATAAGTCCGCTACATCAATATGGGACGTTGTTTTTGTGTATAATATTTTTGAACACGGGTATGGGTACACCCCCCAATATGGGCTGTAAAATACTTTTTCGAAAGGTTACATGGTACTTTTTACTAAACTTTTATTAGCTTTACCTGTATATATGTACATAGCGGAATCTTTTAACGTAATTTTCACTTATTTCAAGAAGTTTGATTATACCCTGCCTCATTGCAAGCGATAGTAATAAAACTTTACGAAATGGCTTAAGAATCGTAAACCATAGGCGCGCTGGTATATGTATCTTTATACATATATTTATCCTTAATTGCAAATAAGGTTAATAAATATTAAAAGTATTCCGATTTCTTGTGTTGTGTCAACTAAAATTATACCGATTTTCTATCTAATATTTTTATTATTTACTTTACTTATTTTTTGTATACGATTGCACGGTTTAATGTTCTGTTTTTATATTTATTGATCACAACACAAAATAATGTAAATAAATTTACATATTGATGATTCCATAACTAAAATAAATATTTGAATAAAATATATATTTCAGGAAGTTGTTAGGCTTAATTCAATGTGCCTTCCTAATGACGTATCGACGGCCATTATTTCGGCCAATTAGGTTTGATTACTGTCTACCAGTAATAGTCCTTATTTGTAAACTAATAATCTTTTTAAATGTGCAAACGCATAGTTCTTATTGGCTTGTTCAACAACACGTGCACACCTCGGCCATTTAACATTTAACGAAAAGCGTATTGTTAAATACGTATTTGATTATATCACAAATGAGCAAAACTGTGATTTAAGTGTGGATGTTGAAAAATGTGTAGTGATGAGCGAGACCGGTCTTGGATCTTCGGTCTTAGTCTTAGCGACCAAGACCGAGACCAAGACCAAGACGACCTCTCGCTTGCGAAGATGCAAGACCAAGACCAAGACCGAGGGTGCAAGACTACGCAAGACCAAGACCGACCTGCAAGACTCTTGCACTTTTGTTACTTTTTTTTAAATTATAATATTCAATTTTTATATTCAATATACAGAGGTATATCATACAGACATGACAAAAAATGTGTCGAGAACTGCCTAAAAAGGCGATTATTTTATGAGTAGCAGGTTTTTTTAATAAAATAATAATTAAATCGATCACTTTGTTTTTTAATAAAATTATCTAGAAACGATTACTAGTAGATTCAGTAACATGTTTCAAAAATAATATGATTGTAACTCAATGGTCCGACAAAGCTCGATATCTCCAAAACCGTATACGACAGAGAAAAACTAAGAGTACAAAAGTTATAGAAGCTGAAAACTACTTACCTATTCTTAATGTTTTTTTTTTAAATTAGGTATGTAGTGATGCCACTTACTGGATCAAAAATTTTCAAAATCCAGGAATACATTTTTTTTTGTGCCACACTGTAAGAAGTGGCATCATTAGATAACTCCTTTAAACTAAGATATAAATGCAAAAGTGATGGTTTAATAAAAAATATATTTGTCATTTTATATAGGAATACTTTATATATAAATGGATTTTAAATTTCACTTTCGGTTTAGACGAAAAAGTCAAAACAATGCCAAAAGCATAATGATGACGTCATTTTTGTCAAAACCGAAAATGATATATAAAAAACCATCTCCGTCGACATTGTACCTATATGACAGTTCAAGATTTTCAGCATAATATACGGGGAAGCGATTTTTTAAATGAA
>JAHBCN010008658.1:37907-69240 GCA_019359885.1 Listronotus oregonensis | reverse complement strand
AAAAGACGATAATGTTTTTACCTGTAAAGGCTAAGCTGAACTCAATGCTAAACAACTTGCTGCTAATTCTACCTGATTTTCCAGCCAACAACTGCTTCTGTTCATTTTAAAATGACCGAAATCATATTTAAGGTCAAATAGATTAGTCATAATCCTTTCTTCTCTTAATACCATAAAATCTTATCTGGATGACATATCAGAATATTAGCAATAGTTTAAAAAAAAATATCCATCTTTTAACTTGCACCTACTTTAAGGCAGCTCTTTTGGATTTTCTATATCACGAGCATTTTTTAATATTTGGAAAAATACAAAACTAAACGTGCCAGACCGTACAAATTCTGTCACAAAAAATCTATAGTAGATCTTTTTTTATTTATTTTACATAACTAAAAAACTTCCCTGTAAGTTTCTTGGTAAATCTTAAATCGTTGCTCTTGACATATCCAAGGTCTTTGATCAGGGTCGACATATTGCGCCTTTTAGTAACCTTCTTCCTACGGTCTTCTTCTATCCTACCAGATTAGATGATTACGCTTCTAGCTTTTACCAAATAAACGCTGGGATGCCGCAGACCCCAGTACTAACATCATTTAAGTTTCTTTTTAAATAAACGATTTTCCCTTTTCCACTATTTACCCCATTCACAGATTTTACAAGCGGCCTCGTTATGCAGAACAAAGAGTCTTTTTACCTTGTGCGTATTACTTGCGAGAATAAGCTTAAATTGCATAAACACATTATACATATACCTAGCCACAGTAGTTTTAAAAATTCTTGTGTATATGTTTCAAAAACTATATTTCTCCCATCTAATCTGTATATTTCGTATGTATTTCAAATAACACCCTCTTTGAATTTTCTTCTTTTCGGGACAACGTCTTCCCCAAATTTTAAAAAGCGTGGGAATTTCTCACTTCTTTATGGATATTAGATATTTTTACAGCCTCTGCTCCAAGGATTTAGTCTACATAATTCCTTCTGTAAGTCTCAAAAAAAACAACACAAATATATTTTATGCTTTTTAAAAATTTTTGTTTACACCAAAAGCAACCGCTACATTCTCAGGACATAAAGTTATTTTGTAAATAACAATACCTTAAATCATATTTGCTACCCTTATCATAAATATATAAACTTGTAACTATATACATATGTTTAAAGTTTACCAAGATACAGCGCTTTATAGTTTCTGAATGTAGAATTATCTTATTTCTTTTACAAACTTATTTTTGTCTTTTAAAAGAAATATAGATTTTTTTTCATATATGGTTTTGTATAATGAACCCAAATCCAAATAACCTGCCAGATTTGATTGATGAAAAGCTCTCTTTATAGTCAGGCAATCAGGCCAATAATATTGCGTTGAATTGACTGGGCATATTAAAATAAAAACATACTTGTGAACCAGTCCTTCACACGTACATGGCTTTAAAGAAATTTACAATAATTAATTATCTTTTTAAATTAACCCCCAAAAAAGAGGGTTATCAATGCGATACGTATTTATGTAATATTACTGAAAATGCATTAGTCTATTAGGTCTTTCAAACAAATATTCAAAATTTTATATATGTATATTTGTATGTTTTTATTTTTGTGTCTATGTATATAATTAACTGTATACAGAATAATTTTTTGTATCTTTTTTTTTTTAAAAAAGTCAAAATTGAGCCATTTTGGCTCCAGAGTGATTTTTGCTAGATTTTAAATTTTTATTAGGAAATAGTTTGGTAAACATTTTAATGGAGAATTATAGAAAAAGAGATAGGAGGTAATAAATACTTTTTTGTGTCTCGATACTTGTTTATCAGCATTGCATTCCTAAACTCGATGTTATTGGCAATTTTAGTCGAAATAGCAGCTACAATACTTTACATTCGATTTTTTTGCGACAAAGTTTTGTGTTTATACTGTAAAAATTGTTAATTTTACGTTTGAAGAGTGGTTTCAAAATGGCGGTGCACCGGCACATAAATCCCGAATTGTACAGGATCACCTAAACCAACAATTTCTTGCGCGATGGATTGAAAGAAGAGGTGGGCAGCGCGAAGTTCCGACTTAACCCCATTGGATTGTTTCCTCTGGGGTTACATGAAGTCGTTGGTGTATGAAGCTGCTGAAAACCCCAAAAAAACCCCAAAAAAAGTGATACAGCCTCTTAAAGCCTTATTCAATCTTTTATTATTTGTTAAAAATAAATTTTCACGTTTTTTTTAAAGGGTTATTTTTGCAAAATGAAACTGAAACCCAAAAAATTTTTGTTTTTTAGGGATACAAAAAGAATTAAAATCCTTTAAATTTCGAAAAACCCGTTTTTCTTTTTGTTTTATGGGTTATTTAGGCCCAAAATTTTTTTTTTTCGTGCTTATTTTTAGGGGGCACATCTCGTACTTATTTGTTTCTTCGTTATCACTTAAAACTTAATTCTTGTTTATGCAGCATATCCATTGGTCTTTTTCTTTTCATAAAAATTTTTAAATCAAAGTTTGATTAAAGTCACGTAGTTTAAAGACAAATCCTGAACCCGGATTTTTAACTCTCTATACACGTTGCCGAAAAATTAAATTGTGTCATTAAAAGTTAAAATGCTGATGAAAGTATTGGTAATTGGGATTACAGATTTTTCAACATTGATGGTAATATTTATGGTAGCCAAGTTACTTCTAAAATATTATTAAAACCGTATTTTGCAATAAAAAAAAAATAGAATTTGTAGTTCGATAAAACAAATTACTTTTCAGATTTTTATAGTTTGTAAATTTTAATTTACTTTAGAAATAGGTTTTTGACTTTTTGGTTAGGTATACAAAATTTCTAAATTGGCAACATGATTATTTAATAAGTTTACAATAAAGTTTTTATAGTGTTTAAGTGACCGTAAATAAAATTTTTGGACTGTCAATATCGGAAAACATATTAGTTAAAAAGCCCATGATCTATGTTTTTAAAAGTGTTTGATTTATATAAAAATTTTACATATTTCTTTCGATAGGATAGATGAGTGATGATTGACTGACCTTCTGGGTACACCAGGTAATGCGCATATAGAAAATGCATGAGCATTTTTTTTTCCAAAAAGGTGAATGATTCAAAAGCCAACAAGGACCAATAAGTTAGGTTTGTTTAGAATAAAAACTAAAAAGGCAATCACAAACTTAAAAAATGATCTTTTAAGGCAAAGTATGACTCAAAAAGTCAAAATAATTGTTAATATCTTCATCACTTCAGTTGGCGTAGAGAGATTATTTTCGGTGTCTAAATAGCGACAACAACCAATATTTTTTTTTCAAAATATTTAATCGTTAAATATTTTAGTAATATAGAAAATAAATAATTACTTGTAGTTATGTCCTTATAATAAAAAATATTTAAATACTATACATTGTTTTTTAACGTTATGCATCTATTGCATATTTGCACATTTTATATTTATAACTTTGTTTATTTTGTAGAAAAAGACTGCATCTAATCTGAAAGTTTCAGCACCTAGACCTTAGTAGGTCCTTTGTGCTTCCTCTTTAAAAAAACTGCATATATATGCGCATTATATTACCCTTTTCTTTATATTTATTTCAAGTCTATTTATAAGCTTAAGGTGCTTATGCCCAAAAAACAACAAACATTTAATTAAACATATATTATATTTTTAAGTTTACATCTGTGTAGGTATTAAATTCGCAGTGTCTATCGGGTGTTCTCCTTTATATCCTTTTCCCGCATACCCCTTTCGCCGAGCTACTTTGGTCATCGGCGCAGATGCGTGCCGTCGTATTTGGTTCAGATATCATAATTAATTGTAGGTAGGTCTGGGTGATATTACTTAAATATTAATATAGGTAGCTCAGGTTCAAGATTTGTTCCCAACTGCGGGACCTAAAATTTTCAAAAAAATAGTCCCAAATTTATTAACCGTTTTTAAAAAAAATTTTTAAGGTTTTAAATTTAATAAGCAGACTTTAAAAAACCCGCTTTTTAAAAAATGTAAATTTTTCGGAAAATTTTTGAAGTTGAATTTTTTTTAATTTTTTATATTAAAAAAGATAATTTTCGAAAAAAAAAATTTGTAAAAAAATGGGTTTTTTAAATGGAATTCCATTAATAAATTTTTTGGTCCCCAAAAAAATTTTCCCCTTTTTTTTTTAAAAATCTTTAAAAAATAGGTGAAAAATTAAAAAAAGGTTTAAATTTTTTGTTAAAAAAAACCGTATAAAATTTTTGCAAAAAATTTTATGTAAAAGGGGCCCCCAAAGGAAATATCAGTGAGGACAAATCCGGCCCCCATATATTTTCCGAAAAAACTGAAAATATTTAAAACAAATTTGGGTTGTTAGAATGACTAACAAGATAACGACAATCTACACAAAAATGACAGCTGCAAGTGTCACAGTAACGACGTGACGTAATCAATGTAATTTTTAAAGTAAAAAAAAGGGGGTGACACCTCTTTTTTAAAAGGGTTTTTATGCTGCAAACCACAGGCCCTCGCGTCAAATTGCTTTTGTAATAGCATTAATTTTTATTTTCCCCAGTTTGGTATGTTAGTGTGTGTTTAGTTATGTTATATCTTGGTTTTTATTATTTTTGGTGTAATATTATATACTTTTACATTTAAACAAAAGCCTTAAGGTTCAGAAAGGGATAGGGCCCCGTATTTTAAAATTTTTAAAAAAGATGTACTTTTTTGGGAATAAAGGTTTTGAAATGTAATTGTTTTTTTTTTTTTTTTTTTTTATTTAACTAATAACATTGCTNAATAAAGTGAATCAGTTGCAAAAAAATTCGAACTTCCCACCTCTAATACATACCTTATCAGGAGACAGGAAACACCTTAGTGGTTGTAAATCATCTACTTTTAATAAGTCCATTTTTAATCGTTACCTAGATACGTGGTGTTTTACAAAATTTGGCTCATGGACCAACTCTTATACTTGCTAATTTTATTGCTAGCCTGTTTTATGTTTGTTCCATATCCTTCTTAATTTTTTACTTTTTTTTTTTTTAGTAAAATAAATAGGACTAAACTATTTTTACATTTTGAGCAACCTACAGATAAAGCCTTTTGCCTGTTGCAATTTACATTTAAGCTAACTTTTTTAATTTATTTTTACGAGTTTCTAATTAGTGAAATGACGAAAACCTTTCGTTGAACTCATTTCCATTAATTGAAAAAGTGTATTTCGTAACTAAAGTACCAGTTTTTATTCAAAACAATGCAACAACTTTTCGATCTATATTAAATTAATTTCAGGGCATTTGCATTCACAATTATTTGAACCTATCCAAAAATATTTATTAATTTTTTTTTTAACAAATTTAGTTCTAAATCAGGTCAAACATCTGTTAAAAGCTTATTAACAATATTAGGAGGGCTGAAGCTGAAACTTTAACGTGATCGTCGCCACGGATGAAATTCATCTGTATGGTTTCCTTACTCAGGAACATGACGTTCCCGCGTAGGCGGCCACCACAGCGTGTTCGAACAGTAGCAATACAGGGTAAAAGTAGTATATTTTTCGGGGTGACCAACGTGATGAAGTTACGCTTAAAAATTAGCTTAATCCCAAGGTCGCGTCATACTTAGTTGGAGTCCCGAGGGGCGGCCAACTAAGGTGTGCAGAACAGGGTGCGACGGAGCTAAAAGACCCCTAAATTAAATGTAAGTAACCTTATGCGGATACGGCCGTCTATTGCAGTGTTTGTTTTTTTGAATTTGACCAATATTGTAGCTAAAGGGCGGCTGTTTAAGAGTGTTCAGTCATCCGTAAAACGGGCTTTACTTTGTCACGCGACAAATATTAGATCATCCGGATAGCGCCATCATTTGCACGGCTTATTGCCTTGCTTGCAAGGAATTTTATCCCAAAAGGGCGGCCGTTTTGGTGTGTTTGAACGTCCCTAAAACGGGGTCAATTTGTCACGTGACAAAAATAACGCCATCCGGATACAGCCGCCAATTTTACGGTTTATTATTTTGCATGCAAGAAATCTTATCCCAAAAGAGCGGCCGTTTTGGTGTGTTCGAACGTCTGTAAGTCGAGATCAACTAAGCCGCGATTAAGTTATTTTTGCTGCGCTTCGGCATGTCATGAGACCTAATAATCGTTAAAATAGGTATACAAAATCCGATGTAAATAAATTATTTTTTATTTTTCGTCATTAAAAATTCATAAAAATATTTGTAACATCTTAATAATACTTATTTAATTTAATCTAGATTTACGAACGTTCAAACACCAAAACGGCCGCCATTTAGTCACAAAGTTGGTCATATTAAAAGGAACAAATCGTACCTAATTTCGGGGTACTTAATTCCTGGTCGCCACCCTGTTCGGCACACCTCAATTAATCGCCCCTCGTAAACCCGATAAAGTACGACACAACCTTGGGATCAGGCTAATTTTCAAAATTAACCGCATTACGTTAGTCACCCCGAAGAATACCGTATTGTACCCCGTATCACTACCGTTTGAACGCACTCTATTGGCCACCTAAACGGAAAAGTCATGTTCCTGGAAAAGACAACCATACCAAAGAATTTTATCCGTGACCGCGGTCATAGTAAAATTTCAGAGCCAGCTCTTGGACTACAACTAAATTAAATCAAAATGAAACCAAAGAAAATTTGCTCTTAATAGGAACAATATGTTTGAGCAAAGATCGATAAATTTACTCATTTCTTTAAAATCTAAATGCATTTAGAAGCACATTTAGTTTAATGGGAAACCCTTTATTATGTTTTTTAGTTCGGGATTTTTTTAATTAAAAATTCCAATTAAATTACTAAACAAAGTAAAATAGGTATTTTGGAAACAAACTCATTTAAAATCATTAAAATCACACGTGTTTTACACACTGATAGCAATTACCTTTAATTAATTTTATTAAAAAAAGTATACTGTATTTTGAATGTTGCTTTAATAATTAATTAATTCGACACAGAACAGAATATGGAGCAGATGTCCAAATCTTTTTTCTGGAAACTGAGAATGTCCCGCGTCTGGATCCAGCTAACAATATTTTGTGACACGACCTCGGTACCCGGGTACGAGAAAGTCGGTGCGACGTTAATTACCTAAAATATATACTGGATAAAAAAGAACTGAAAAATAAAAATGGAATAATTAAAATTAAAAAAATAATAATGTGTGTACGAAGCACACACCTTCTAAATAAATACGTCAAGAAAAAAGCTTTTTTAATCATAACTGTACGCAGACAATCTCGTCATTATGGTCCAAGAAACATTTAACAATACAGTTAGGGATAAAATGCAACAGGCCCTAAACGCAGTTATCAGATGGAAGAAAAAAGAGGGAGTAAACATAAACCCTTCTAAATCAGCCTTAGGAGAAATCTAGAGGGCTTAGGACCCCTGACCCTACGAGGTGAAACAATCAAGATTGTGGGAGAGGTAGACTATAAACTTACCTGGAACCAACATCTTCAGAAAATAAGAAAGAAAGCGGAGATAACTCTTATGTTAATTAGTCGCGCTCATGGGAAAACATGAGGCCTTAAACCAAACATGGTTTATTGGTTATACACCATGGTGGTAAGGCCTATGATAACATACGCATCACTGGTATGATGGACAAGAGACTTGCTTGCTTAGCTATAAGAGGGGCAATTAAAACAACCCCAACATAGTAATGGGAGAGGCAAGAATGAGCTACTTCCGACTGCAACAGAAACCAACTGGTGTATACGCTAATTTAAAACACAACAATATAAAAAGTGAGGTTGGCGGCAACATCCTGGACGAGAGAACAGACCAGATGATTCCCCAATACTCATTTAACAAAAACTCCGAAGTAAAAATTCCAGATCGAAGTGAGTGGTTGCAACCCGATCTCCCCGCCACGGTTAAAGACATCATCTAGTATACGGATGGTTCCAAAACCGAGCAGGGAACTGGAGCGGGCGTGTACAGTGAAATGAGGAATTCACAATTCTCCATCCCACCAGAAACACACAGTTCTGTTTTTTAAACGAAAATATATGCTTTACTGCATTGTGCAAAAGAAAATAACAGAAGGGCTTATAAAAACAAGCGGATTTGCATAATAACAGACAGTCAAGCGTCCCTGGGGGTACCAGTAAACCCTAAGGTAACGTCCAAGCTGACATGGGAATGACAAAAAGAACTGGAAGTCCTGGGAGAACGCAACAGAGTAACTCTCTTGTGGGTACCAGGACATTCGGAAATAGAAGGCAACGAAAAAGCGAACAGGGATCATCCACACCATACTGTGGACAAGAACCTGCCCTATGAGTGACGAAAACCACGTCACCAGGGCAAACCAGGGAATGGATTCGACACAAACACGGGGAAACCTTAGTAGAATTGGACATGGAAGGGGCTCATCCAAAAGAACGAAGGAAGAACTACTCAGATAAAGTAGGAAAAGACTTCGCATAACAGTAGGATTGCTAACAGGGCACGATAACCTAGGAGGACACCTACACAAGATAGGCTCATACAATGGGGTCCCAAGTTGTAGAATGTGCGACGAGGGGGAAGAAACAGCCTACCATATCCTGTGCGAATGTGAAGCATTAAGTCACAAAAGACAGACATTATTTGGGCAACCAAAAATGAGCCCACAGGAATATATCAACCAACCAGTCTCGAGGTTATACAGACTTGTAGAAGGAACAAGACTAATGGAAAGGCACAAAAAACCCCAGAAGACTGCGCTGCCTCCGGTAGTGAATTAAGACGGCTCCCGGGGAAGAAGAAGAAGAATCATAAATGTTTAAAAATTTTTATTACACAATTTTCTTTTCTTTTTCTTATTTTAATAAGATACAAGTTTTACAAAATCTACATTTTTTTGTCTTAAAATAAGCAATTGCAAGTAGAAACCTGTCATTATTAATTTTTAGTGAATTTTTAGAATTCGTTTCTTGGCGTTAAAATTTATCTTAGACGCGAAAATTTTCGCTCTATGATTTATTATGATTTAAAAATGTGCGTCTTGTGCGTTCAAATTTATGCAGGTTTGCACTGATATTAGTTAACTTCTGTGGTCTGACCTTTTGGCTGATGAAGCCCCGAGTGCGAGGAGTGTGTACAACTGGTTCAACAAATTTAAGTTTAAACGAGTTTCTTTGAGTGACGAATTGCGTGAGGGGCGGCCAATTTCTGCTGTCACTGAAGAAAACATAGCTACTGTTCGACAAATGATAAAAAAAAGACAATCGTGTAATATATCAAATTATTCGTGGTACTTAGAAAATTGGAATGACTAAAATCGAAAAGATCTTGCACCATCTTGAAGCAAGAAATGTTTGTTATCGTTGGGTACCCCATAATTTAACCGAAACTCATAAAGCACATCGTGTCAAATTGGGCACAGAAATTCCAATAAGATACGACATTAATATGCCTTTAAGCCTAAATGAAAACGCCCGTCGGCGCAATGGGTATTTTAAACTGACCTCAATCCCGTTAAAATTAGACAATCCCGTAATGTCGGGAAAAAAATTATTGCGTGTTTTTTTGGAAAAAGGGGGCCAGTCACAACGGTTTTATTCAAATATCAACGGACAGTAAATGCTCTTTGGTACGTTACTGTTTGTTTGCCTCAAGTGCTGAAAAAAGATCGATTAGTGCGTCCAAAAAGCAACTTAGTTTTTCACCACGACAATGCTGCGTCTCATACAGCGCTGCAAACAAATCGATTTTTAGAGCAGTTGAAGGTGAAATTTTTGGAACATCCACCATACAGCTCCGACCTATCACCATGCGACTTCTTTTTGTTCCCAAAACTTAAAGATAAAATGAGTGGTCAGCGTTTTTTAAATCCAGATGAAGCTGTGTCTGCAATGGCATTCATGTTTTACTGATTGGTTTTATCAATTAAATAAATGTGTTGAGTTAAAAGAAAAATATTTTGAATAACAACAGAGCAATTTTTCCTCACAAATAGGTTTTAATTCTTATAGTTTGCAGAAATTTTTGGTGTGACCTACGGAGGCCAAGTTGCGGCCTAATGCACGCAGTGTGTTTATTTCACTAAACGTTTCAGCGTGTTTTCCCTTCCATTAAAACCTCCTTATCATATCATTTAGTGGTTTTTAAGATATAGGATTGTAAAAATCTTCCATTTAACTATTAACTGTGTTAACAAGTAAAAAAACATTCTAAAAACTGCACATTTTTACTTGGAACGCCCTGAAATTCTAGGGTCATAATTGTTTTACAATTTAAAATGCAGGTAAGCTTTTATTCCATTTACTGAACTAAAAAAAACGAGAAAAAATTTACTGAAAACATTTATGGGGTCAAGTTCCTATCCAAAAATCTAGGCCTCTTAAAGTACTGAAATCTAAAATTAAATCAAAATCTGTCCACAAATTTATTCATAACGAATTACATACACAGTACGTCCTTCTTGTCTCAAGGATATACAGGTTGTCCCAGAATATGTAGACAATCTCTCGGAACCTAATAGAAAACCTAAAAACATTATGACAAGTTTTCATATTTTTTTTCCTACGACTCTCCCCAACCGAGAAAGGTACCTAACGGACGCCCCTGGAAATCGTCTTTGTTAAAATAACTTTTAAAATACTAGGCGGAATTTAAAATTTTTTAATATGATGGTTACTGGATAAGTCTCTTAATATAAACTCATTTAATAATATTTGGCTCATTTAGTTTGCCAGGGACGGACTAGCTCTGACACAATAATAGCAATTTATTAACACCCTGTATGATAAGGGCTCAACAATATTATTTTTGGATAGCTTTAACCGTAAACTAAAAAAAAGGTATTCCTGATTGACATCGATAAAATCAACTGTTTACGAGAAATAAAATATCATGGTTGTTAATTTTTTTTACATTATACAGGGTGTTTTCTAATTGTACGTCAATATTGGGATAAGCAATGTTTGGGTTCATTTTAAGAAGAAAACTTTATATGAACTCTTGTCCTAAACGTCTTAACTTTTGAGATACAAGGTGGTAAAATTTCCAAAAATAAATCATTTATCATTAATATCTGTAATAACACTTTAGATATTTTAATGAAATTTGGCAGAAATGTATCATGTATCAAGAAGCATTTTTTAGTGTACCACATTTTTGTATTTTCACCAGTGGCGTTCGTACAAAATTTGACCTGACCATTATGACAAAAAAATGTAGTACACTAAAAAATGCTTCTTGATACATAATACATGTATGCCAAATTTCATTAAAATATCTAAAGTGGTATTACAGATATTAATAATAAATGATTTATTTTTGAAGATTTTACCACCCTATATCTTAAAAGTTAAGACGTTTAGGACATACGTTTATATGAAGTTTTCTTCTTAAAATGAGCCCAAAAATTGCTTTCCTAAATATTGACGTACAATTAGAAAACACCCTGTATAATGTAAAAAAAACCATCCATGATGTTTTATTTCTCATAAACAGTTGATTTTATCGATGTTAATCAAGAATACCTTTTTTTTAGTTTAAGATTAAAGCTATATAAAAATAATATTGCTTAAGCCTTTATCATACAAGGTGTTAAAAAAATTGCTATTATTGTGTTAGAGCTAGTCCGTCCCTGGCAAACTAAATAAGCCAAATATGATTTGATGGGTTCATTTTAAGAAGACCCATCTAGTAACCATCATATTAAAAAAATATTAAATTACGCCTAGTATTTTTAAAGTTATTAAAAAAAACGGTTTTCATGGGCGTCCGTTATGTACCTGTATTTCCGTAGGGAAGGTTCGTAGGAAAAAAGTTTACAGGAACTTGTCATAATATTTTAAGGTTTTCTATTAGATTCCGAGAGATTGCCCACATACCTGACCCAGGACACCCTGTATAGCTAAGTACCTATCTTCAATGTGTGGTTAATTAAAAGTACAATACACAGTATCCTAAAAGTCCACCGCAGCTGACTTTAAACACATAATTGTATTTCGCTACCATAAGGCAACAGGGCCTATTATTTTAAATTTAAACTGTTTTGTTTACGATGTACACCCTTTCTATTTACTAAGCCACCTACCTCGTTGGGTTTTACAACTGCCTCGATGCTTAATTTGGCACAGAGAAAATGGGATTTTCAACGAAAAATTGGGAGTGTTAAGGCGGTATTTGAAAGTGAGATCACGTCCCTTTTGCGCCAGTGGGTCACGTGCTTCACATGCCAATGGCCTTTTGTGTCTCCTTGGCGTTCAGCGTATTATTATCAAACTTGAAAGGAAGGAATACTAAGGAAGGCATTCTTAAGATGTTTTGAATATTGCTTTGTATTTTGTTAATACAATTTTTAATTTAATCTTGAATTCAGGAAAAACACATTTTTATTAAATACAATTTAACAATCAATAACGTTGACGCTAAGCACCTTTTAGAATTTTAAATATATACAAAAAAAACATATCTCTATAAGACACAAAAATTAAAAGACTCCTAATAAGTTTTATGAATAAAATATCTAAAATACCCAAGTACGGTTTGAAGTTTAAAAACAATGTATTTACACATTTTATTTATTGATAAATGCGAAATATCTCATTAAGATTTTGGTTGGAAATATTTTATATTTTACGGGAAAATATATAACAACGGATATTTAATATTAAATTTTACTTTGAACTTTGGAGTGTTCAAATTAATTTTATGGGAAAAGCTTTTGGATGTACAAAACAAATATAACTATTTGCATAACTAAATGTAGCTTTGATTCAAAAGCTTCTGGTAGAATAAATATATTTATTCACTTGTACATAATTTAAATAATTTCTGGGATAACCTATACATTGTTCACAAGCAAAATTATGTTGTGTTATTTGAACTTATGTTTATTTAACTAATTCATTGTACATTTTGTATTTTGACACCTAAAAGCAAAAATACTAACTTTTATAATAATTATTATTATCATTATTATTCAAAAAGTAGCAAATATAATACAGATATAATACAGATAACATAATCCTGATGATGATTGTTTTTAATATCAGATTTTGTATTTTTTTTAGCAATTCGTTCTTAACCAGTTTCAAGAAGAGTACATTCCAACAGACAGAAAATACACCTATTATCCGACTGTTGTCACAAACGAAAGATGGTACAAAGTCAAAATTTCAGACCTACCAGTTATACCCTATTTTCCTGTAAATTCTTTTTACGAGTGGGCCAACTATAGGTAAGTTGGAAATAAAAAGTATTGATAATATTAGCTGTATGACCTACAATTAATTTTTTGCTTTACCCTTTAAAAAAACACTTATTAATATTTATTTATAACTACTACATTACTTTTGGGAAATTATTTACCTAGGTAGGCCATGTATGTTTTTATTTTAAATTGTCCTGACAACTATTTGACATATAAGTTAAAAATTTTATATTTGGTTTAATTAATAAGGATTTACTGCTTAAAAAATTAAATTTTGTTTGGATTTAAAAAACGGTTTCAGATGAGTATAGAAAGATGTATGGACATTTTGTAGGTAATATATTGATCTATTAGAAAATGGTATAAAATACAGTAGGTTGTATTAAAAAAATATGTTTTAATCATTAATTAATATCGGTAAAAATGCAATCTTTTTGGGACACCCTGTAAGATATATTGCTATAATAGCATGTAGATTTTTCAATACATGCACTGTCTAACCCAAAAAAAATTCGAGTATCAAGCTTGTTTAAGCACGTGAATATTAATCCTTTTTTACATGGAGAAGTTCCTTAAAAAAAAAGTAATAAAGTAGTTTCTTAAAAACGGTTAGATATAGGTATAGAAAATGTTAACAAAGATTACTTGGAATTTTGTGTAGAATCCGAATATGCAATAAAAAAATAGGGTATTCTATTTAAAATAACAATGTTGCCATTGGTTTCGGTTAGATCTGGCAACGCTGCAGTTGCCAAAATATTTTTAACATGTAGCTTATTACCTTTTATGACCGTGTGCCAAATTTCAAAAAGTTTTTTTGGTTTTCCAAAACTTTTAATAGGACAGTCAACGTAAATCTCCCTGTATATTTTTTAACAAAAGCCGTGGTCGAGCTTGGCCTTTAGGACGATAGACAGACAAACCTACACATACGGCATGCTGAGTAAAAATTGTTTCAAGATTGTTATTTTTTATATTTTTAGGTCTATTTTAGTCAATAAACTACAATCATTCTGTAAAACTTATCAACAAATCAGCGCATAGTCAATACGCACTTAAATATAGGTATATTGCCTATGGCTGACGGTCTATAAGACTTTAAATAATTGAAATCGGTGTCTCCCCACTGTTCATAGCTTTACATTGGTCCAGACGTTTTTTTCTTTGCTCTTTGAAATAAGCCATAAAATAAAAAAAATAACTTACTTAAAAATAAAATAAATTTTCTTTAAGGGCGGAACCAGATTAGCCCTTGAAACTTTAAATTTACTTTAAACTTTAAATAGAAACTATGTTTGGTGTAATAGATTTCAAGCAAATTTGATTTATTAACTTAAACCACCTACAGGCCATTTATTTTTTCTTTTTGGTGAAAGTTAATTTTATTCACCCTGGGATTTTTTCTCTTTATTTTTTAAAATTTTTCTTTATTGTTAAGAGTAAAGAAGTAAAATATTCTTCTAATTTACCTTTGACTAATGAGGTGTTTAGTAAATTATAGTAGTGGTCCTATTAAAAATTAATTCTCTACGACTTTTATATGTCATAAAAGTGTCCATATGACCCTAAGAAATTGACGTCTAAACCTTTGGGAGGCAATTCATGAGCTTACTAATGTCATATTATTTGCCTCTGTTATGTATGTAGACAATATATTGATGCAGTGCTTAACTACACTTTCTACAGAAATTATTTTTTAAAATATGCAAGTGTTACTATGCTAAAAAAAGATGTAGAAGTATATTATACTTTTTGCGCAGTACTAACTACTAAGCTACTATAATAATATACCTACTGAACAAATTTAATTTTGATAAGTAAACCTATTGGGTTTTTTTAATGTCGAAAACTGTTATCTGACATCTACTTTAGTGCAGTAAATCTCCTCTTTATAAAAAGTCGGTTCCACGAGTTTAAGTCATGCGTCCTCTAACTCTAAATTGTTATTGTGACAAGTTTATATAAAAACTTTTTATTTTACTTTTTTAAACATAAACCATTAGAACATAAAGTTTAACCTACTTTTTGTGAACTTTGCTATCCCTTCTGTTCTTTTAAAAACTCACCTTTATTCTCGGAAACAAAATAAATGTGATTTTAAGAAATAGCACCTGTGTATCATAAGAATTAAAATTGTGAAATTAAGCAATATGTGCCAAACATAAATCATTAGAACAAAAAGTTTTACCCACCTGTTGTGAACTTTGCTATCCTTTTTGTTTTTTCAAAAACTCATCTTTATTCTCGAAAACAAAATAAATGTAATTTTAAGAAAAAGCAACTGTGTATCATAAAAATTAAAATTGTGAAATTAAACAATATGTGCAAATCATACACTAATAAATGAATAAATTATAAAAATGGTTTTATTTTTTTTACAGGTACTATGGTTTACGTAGCGCCACCGCCTATATCCTAGTGTTCGATCTCAGCAATATAGACACCTTTCAATACATAAAAACCATAAGGGAACAAATCTGTGAAAGCAGAAACATGCAAAATGTACCCGTTTTAGTTGTAGGCAACAAAGAAGATCTCATCGTATCTGAAGATGCTCCAACCGCAAGTTCAAAACCTGCTATTATTAGTTCCAGCGAAGAAAAACGACGAGATATTGTTAACTTGGTCAAGAAACATTGGAAATGCGGATATATTGAGTGCAGCGCAAAATATAATTGGAGAGTTATGCATGTTTTTAAAGAATTAATGAATATGATTGAGAATATTTCTAGTAGAGACCAAAGCCCAATGCTAGACAATATCCAAGAAGCGCTGGATAGAAACAAATGCGTTGTTATTTAGGGGTTGTATAGTTTTAAAAATAGATGTAGAGATATTTGCAAGGCGGTTTGGCAGAGGTGGAGGGAACGAGTTGTTAAAAAGAGTAGTATTTTGAAGAGTAGAATTTAGAATGGTTTAGGCTTGCATATGGACACTTTACACTTTTAAATATTGCATCGAGAGTTTATATTATCTGTATTATAAATTATTTAGTATATGTAGTTTATATTATATTCTTTTATTAAATTTTAGTATTCTTAGTTTTTATTTATAAAATAGAATTATTTGTTTTAAATTGGCAACAGTAAACATTCAATAAAAATATATCTTACAGTTAAATATAAGAATAATTTAAAGGTGTAAAGTGATTGATAGTAAATTTAATAAAATTGTTAGTGTTTACAGGCTGTGGAAATGGAATAACTTTTCTAAATAATTTAAAAATCTTCTTTCCTTTTTCCACAAATATCTTTTTATAACTCGCTTATACATATTTAATAATACATGAGTTTTACTTTATAGATCAACCGTATAAAATACTATTTATTTTAAACTTACAATATATAACGTGTAAATTTTGGGTGTGCTCCACACGAACGCAAAAAATGCGCATAACATACTATTTTTAAGCGCATAATATTGTTTTGTTTTCTTTGACTATAGGGATTATTTTGTAAAATCAAAAGAAAATATACTTTATATTTCTTTCTAAACGTTTATTTATAAAGCGAAGAAAAAGCTTATTTCACTATTATGTCTTTTATGCCAGACCAATTTAAGATCAACTCTGTTCATAAACTTTTTTTTGCACATTTTTATTTTTTATGGTATAGACGCCAATTTTTGAAAAATAATGATATTTATCATTCTGTTTTCACTCTAATTTCTCTATAAAAAACAGTAAAGTTTCTTTTAAATGCTTATAGGGCTATAATATTTTTAGTTTCGAATTATCGTAATTACTCTTTTTGAAAAGAAATATAAAAAACCGACGATTTAAAAGTTTATTAATAGTTAAAAACCTCTAACCTTAAAACCAGGCAAATAAAATTTAAGCCTAGTTTTTTATTTAGCAAATTTTAGAGCGTTTTTTTGTAAAGCATTTGACAAATTATAAATTGATGTACTAAATTAACTATTTAATTTTCAAATTTTAATAAGTAGAGAGGAAATTAAAATCAATATGATTTATAATCGGTGTTCCTTATTATTCTCGGACTTCCCGTAAATTTAAACAACCATAAAAGAACAAAGGTTTTATAAGTCTGGTCGCGGCCATGTTTTTTATAACTTTTTTACGCACCTACACTAAAAGCTTTGTATTATTCCAAGTGCGTAAAACTATTTTGTTTTTAATATTTAAGTTATTTAATTAAGTTAAATTAGAGAGTTTCGTGGTTTTCTTTAGATGTAGCACAGACAACTATAATAAATCCTCTGTTAGCTCTATATGAATATAAATATTATATTGTATACTGACAATCTACTTTAACGCAATACTATTTTTTAATGACAAGAAGATTGTAATAAAAAGTTTATACAACACTCATTACGTAACTTTTTGGGTTGTGAAATTTAGCTGTAATATCTGTTATTATTAATAAGTAAGATGCCAAATTTTCAATGGTTGTAGCTTTACAGTGTTAAATAAAAGGAATAAATACGTAAACTCACAACTATTTGTTTTATTTGTCATATTTTGCTGATAATCATGTTTCCACTGTCGGAAATTAAAGTGAAATATATCCTGTCATTTAAAAATTTCATAAAAATATCCTTTGACATTTTAGGGGAATTCTTAACGCCTTTTCTTTTTGAATTACACGTAGCAGCGTGATCTTTCAGACGTCAAAGTACATACATTGTCGGAAAAAAGGGCCCCTAACAGAAACCCGTTGTACCTTCCACGTTGGTTCACATCCGAAAACCTTAGTAGGTACATCTATGATATAAAAACTTTTAAAAATTAAAATCGTTATAGCACCAAGGAGGCTTAAGAAACCGGCAAACTCGGGGCAGCACTAAATAAGAAACGCGTATCATAGGGGTATAAATATTCCAAAAACGGGAGAATTAAGCTAACCTCAAGCAAGCAAATTGATTTTAACGTTAGGTGGATTAATGAACATTAGGTGGCTTCTTTAGTAATATGTGCGGAAGTTATTTGCTTTAAGAATTTACTGAGGGAATTTCGCGCATCTAAATTATTTACGCTAATACAAAATTAATTTAAGTTTAGAGTTACACAGACCCTTTGTCGACGTATAACCACAGAATAAAAAAGGGTTGGTTGTGGTCAAGGGTGGTAAACTTAACAAGGAGTGCTCGATTGTTACTATTTGTCTGCAGATATAGGTTATGTTTGGACGTCATCCGTTTGCCCATTTTGCCCAGAAAGTAGATTTATTTTATTAATGTTTGATAAATATTCAACTTTAAAAACTATTTTGAATGAACTTACTATTAGAACTGTAATGTATAACATTTTAAAAAATTAAACTTTACCACTTGTAAACAAAACAAACAGGCAAACGGATTACGTCAATAGAATTGACATTAAAATTGCTGTATATGGGCTTAAATGGGATCGAGCACTCCTTGTTAAGTTTATTACCCTTGGGTTGTGGTTAGTTGTGATTAGTATAACTTTAGCCACTGGCGATTTGGGAACAACTACCTCTGCAACTACTTTACTTGGGGTTATTAAAACCTACCTATAGAGGCAGTCTTGCCGCTTGGCTATGCAACAAGCGTGAGAGAGAGGAAGAAAAATAAATGAAACCTTTATTATATGCAAATCAGGTACGCTGTAAGAGAGATAGCAACGGCGATGACTGTTGCTTTCTCTTTATGAAGCGACCACGTTTTCAGCGCTTTGCATTATCCCTCCAGGTTAGTATATGCTCGAAGAATGATACATGCCCATTCTTCTTTTCGAAAATTGGCATATAAACATAAATAATCTAGGACGTACGTTCTCATAGTTTTAGTTACAGTCAAAAATTTTTTCTTTATGGAAAAATGCACATTACTTGCCTAAAGCTAAGATATACGTAACTGCTTTTTTTAGATCAAGAAGAAAGCTCAAAAAGCTGCTAACTTCTGCCTTCTTTAATCAGAGAAATTTTGCATTTCATTCTGTACATTTAAAAGGCAGAAGTAGTTTAGTGTCTTGCATTTTTCAATTCTGCAAAATATGGATTCGGGCACTGGTACGTATTTGAAGACATATATAAAGTAGTTTCTATTTATATTTATTAAATAAATTTTAATATTTTTAACAAATTTTGTAAACATTTAAGCAACTGTCACTGTCAGTTTGTTTATTACAAATTTCACTCAAAATAATTACTTTCTAAAAAGATAAATAAATATGAACGCTCATAACAGCCTTCATAAAGTAGGTTCTTTTTTTAAAGCTGTCTTAACAAGGGAGATTTTGGACAATTTCAAAAAGTCTTTCCTTTCTGAAGAAAAAAATTTGTTGGCTCAAAATGTTTGCTCAAAAGTGGATCCTTTCGAAGTAGCTCTGTCCAGAAAGAGAATTGAGGAGACTCAGCATGTGTACAATACTAAGGTAAGATTGGTCTAACAATGTTTGTGGTATAATTAAAATTCCTGTTTCTCTTATCACAGTCTTTAATGTCTTTACCAAAAAGAAAGTGGTTTACTTTACTTTTACTGTTATGTATTCTACTTTCTTTAGGTTTTAAATTTATGGAAATTTGAATGTAAAACGTTTTATGTGCAAATTATTCTTAACTTTTTTCCAGATTGAAGCTGAAGGTAAGCCTCTAACCAATCAAAAAAGCTCAGGACGATGCTGGTTATTTGCTGCTCTAAATGTTGTTCGATTACCAGTAATCAAGCACTTTAACTTAGATGATTTTGAATTTTCCCAGGGTTATCTATTTTTCTGGGACAAAATTGAAAGATGCAACTTTTTTTTGAATAATATTGTTGAGACTGCTAGGAGAAATGAGCCTGTTGATGGCAGGCTTTCTTCCTTTTTATTACATGTAAGTTTCTTTTCAAGTATGAATAGTTAATTAAATTCTGTAATACTTTTATCCTGTATATTATAGATTGCATATTTAACATAAAATTGTTTTAGGATCCGACCTGTGATGGAGGCCAGTGGGACATGATAGTTAATTTAATTAATAAACATGGTTTGATGCCTAAGAAAAACTTCCCTGAATCCCATAGTTGTGAGGCCAGTGCTAGAATGAACCAAGTGTTAAAGAGTAAGGTAAGAATGATAACATTATTTTTTTTAAGGATATATTTTTCAATGTTGCTTTAAAGCTTTAATCATCTAGTAAAATAGGTATTTGTAATTAAAATCATCTGACTTTTTTTGACTATAAAAGGTCAGAAAATTATAATGTACTTTAAAAATATATGAAATTCAAATTAACCAAAAAGTCTTGCATCAAATTTAGGTGAACTGCCAAAAACTGTACTGTATTAACTGTGGTAATAATTGTTTTTAAATGACAATACTTGGTGATAACTTTGACATAAATTATATGAATCAAACATAACTAAAAACAACCATAGCTACCTAAATGCAGTGGTAAATATCGAATAGTGTTTAAGGCCTAAATCCAATTATATAGTGTTAATTAATAACTTTTATCTCCGAGATACACCTTCTTCTGGCATATTGCAGATATGATAACTCTCCCTGATTTGCTAGTAGTGAGTTTGCCTGGAAATTTGCATTATTTTGTAAAAATGACTTAGAGCATTTAAATATTTTAATAATTTTAATAAACTTCATTACAATTATTTACAAATAAAAAACATATATAATACACATTCCTTAATTACTTTTGTCAATAGAAATGCAAAACCTATACAGAATAAAGAAGTCAACAAAAACCTTGGTTTAGTATGTTTTTGTTGGGATTACTTGCCTTACAGTTTTCCAGAAAATGGGACTACTTCGGTCCAGGTCTCAGGGTATATAGCAAACTGAGCCTGCTCAACCCTATTGACCCCTATAAACTTGCAGATCGCCTGAAACAGAAAAAAGAAAAACCCCTCGAAACCCAAAAAAATTAAAAACACCAAGATTAGTGTTTTTAATTTTTTGGATTTTTAGGGGTCAATAGAGCTGAGCAAGTTCAGTTCGCTATACCCTGAGATCTGGACCGAAATGGTCCCATTTTCTAGAAAACTTCAAAGCGAGTAATCCCAACAAAAGCATACTAAAACATGAATTCGCCACAAAACTATAGAAAATACGTAAAAAACTTGGTGATAAATAAAATATTCACTCAAATTTGCCAAAAGAATTTTTTTAAGTTGACTCTTAAATTATGTATATACTGATATTTTTTTTGATAAACAGTTGTAAGTGATTAAACGCTTTTTTTTTCAATTATTTAGAAGAGGATTGTTGCTAACACTAAATAATGAACAAACTTCAGTGTAATGAGTGTCATTTCTCTTCAATATTTGTTCTTTCTCTTAAAGACTACTAATTTTTTATGACTTTTTACTTGCAATTATTTTAATCACAACCATTAGGTCTCTTAATGCTGCTAAATTTAGTGTGATAAAATTACATTAAAACTTTGATTTTGGAATGCTGATAAGTAAAATTAGAACTAACCTTATGATCTTAACAATTTTTTTGGGGATTGGTGTGTCCCACAACTCTAGGCATTCTTGATACCAAAAAAAAGCTCTACATCTTATTAATTTTTCACTCTTACAGAAAAGCTTTCTTTTCTTTCCCAACAACGAGCCGTCCGTAGATATTTTATAGGTATTTTCACAGCTTAATTTGGAACTTTTTTAATATATTTATTCTATGTACTTAATCAGTGACGTCTATGTCCTTGTGGAATATTAATGACAATAAAAGCATTTTATTTAATGTCTGCTCTGCGGAATTATCCAAATCCAATATAATTTCTTCACTTTATTCTTATCCTTATCCCTAAAGTGTTGAGACTGTGGAACCAGCTTTCTGCAGATCTATTTCCTGTCCCTCCAAACCTCTAAATTTGTAAACTTTTCACTATTACCATTTTAATAGTGGAAACAAAGCAGTGTGATCACTTAAAAAAAAAAATTTGGGCAGATTCCAGAATATACACAATTGCTTTTGTTTATCCTTTATCGGGATGTTGCCCCCATTGGTTTTTGTTTAAATACAATGTTTTTAATTTCAAAGAAAAACATTTTTAGTAAAAATATCACAAAATGTAAGTAAATCCTTTAATGCTCTATTTTTGTGACTGAAATGTCCCAGCATGTAAACCCAGAAATAAATAACCTTTGCAAACATTTACATATTTCTACTTGCATCCTTATTTGAGTTTTTAGATGTTAATTTGATACTAATATTTTGATTAATTTGGAATTGTAATAAACCTGGCTGTTAAATATTTATGATTTTCATTGTGTTGTTTGTTTTAGTTGCTTATTGCAGTTTTTCTTATGATGATAATTTTATTTATTTTTATGAGGTTTCTAAATATGTAATCTTAATTGATTTGTTTTAACTGATTAAGTATAACAAAATAGAATTATAGAGACATTAATGGATAGTTAAGGCTAACATTTAAGAATTTGAACTATAATTCAAATTCGATCCTCACCGTTGGGATCTCAGAAACTATAGGAGATTTGAAGATGGTTAAATTGGGCCAAGATACATATTTATGTGAATAACAATATGCCGTAACTTTAAAATTTCAAGTATTTCTGGAAATATGCGAGTAAAACCGAAATTTTGGAAAACTGTTTTTATTTTTCCTGGCTCCATTTCAAAATGATTTTGACGTTTCATCACTCGGTCACAATCATTTACTTTATTTTTTCCTATGGGTGCTACATTTTATTTTTACCTAAGTTAGTAATACTCTTTATTCTGGTTTCATCAATGTATAAAATGGTATACTTTAAAAGCCCTTAACCTCATTTATTTCTAAAAAAATAAATGTCCTTTTAGTTGGCCTAGATTCCCTCAAATGCTATTTGGTTTTTGTAGAAATTAAATCTCAGTTCTTCTTAAAAGAGATTTGCCTGTGCAAGTATGAGTTTCTTGAATAAAGAGAAAAAAATATATTAAAACTGTTCTACAAAATCGTATGAGAACAGCACAAATGCATTTAAAAATATGTATATCTGGAAAGGCAACAACCGCACAGAAAGGTATATTTCTGTGCGGTTTCACTTTTTCAGAACCAAATTTGAGGAACATTTCGATAATTTACCCCTTGCAAATTATAACAGATTTTGCTTTAAACATGACGGAGTTGCTGCACACAATTTTAGAGCAATCCATAAATATTAAAATGACAGATTTCCGCACAGGTAAATAAATAAGTTATGCGGGACCTATTAGGTAGCCGCCAAGGTCCTCGGACCTTTGAAGAGGTTTTTGTGCTGCGACTGCAGATGAAAAAACCTTTCTCTTTCATCTAATAATTAAAAATTTATACTGATAAATAATAAGTTGGAATTCTTATGATGACATTGATATTTGCATAAGGTCGTCAATCATATGCGGAATATGCACATACCTTGAAGTTCATTCTTGATATAAATTATTTACAATTGAGTGTTTTATTTAAATTGCTCTTATGCAAATTCTTATCTCTTTCATGTAACAAAGGAACAATTTATGTATATGTGGACTTTGTGTATTTGAAGTTTGATAAATATCAGCTTTCTATTGGTTATTAAAAAAGAAAACATGTTTATTTTTAGTTTAAAACAAATAGAAATTGAAATTATTATCTATAACATTTTTCCATTTTTTTTTTATAATTTGGACGTGTAATTTTTTATTAAACCTCTTTTACCTCATTTAAAAAATTTTGCTGAAAGTGTCTTGCTTTATTTAATTGTATACACTGAATAAAATAAGATTAAAAACAGTTTTTATTTTAAAATTTCACTTATATTCAAAACTTGTGACATATGTTTTGCTAGCACTTTATCTTCTTCGGAGTTGTAATTTAAACTAATATTTAGATATAAACATTTAAAAAGTTTACTTTTTTTAGGTTGTACATAAAATTTTCTGGGAAAATTTGGGATTTTTTTTTATCTACAACATCTGTTTTTTCCTCATTTTTTTTTCTAATTATTTGCGAAATGGGTTCAATAACAGCAAGAATATACATATAACAGAATATACTGCGTGTTTTTAAATTTATTAATTTCCAAGAATTCTAATACACACTTTTTAATCTTTATAAACGAAATGTAAAATCTCCTAATTGTCATTAATGACGTGGCTATGTTCTATCAAATGTGAAACAAGCATACTCTTTTTTTTTAAGAAAACTATTCCTATGCTCTAAAATTATGTAATCAAAAGTTCTGTTTGACATATATACACTTTGGGACATCTACCACAATTTAATTTCGTATACCCCCGTTTTTTTCCTTTTACTTGTTTTATCTTTGTTGCTTCTGCTTATAGTTTACATTGGGTGGAACATAGCCACACCTTTAATAACAATTATGAAATATTACCTTTAGCTAATAAAGGTAAGAAACTGTCTCTTTTGGAATCCTTAAAAATTAATAAAATTAAAAACACGCTGTATATCAGGGTTGCAAGGATTTAAATCAATTGATTTTAATCACGATTTAAATCACTTGATTTTTTTAAATTTAAATCATGATTAAAATCAAAAATAAAAATTATAAAAAATTATTTGGTTATGAAGAAAATCGGAACAAAATAAATTACGTTAGTATAGTAAATTAATTTATTACAAGAACACAAGAACACATAGATAGAAGTATTATTGCAGAAAATATTCAAAACAAAAAACAAATTTAATTGTAATATTTGTAAAGAAACACTAGTTTGGCAGCTTTTTCAGTACCTAATCGATTGCGTAGTTTAGAGTGCACTAAACCAAATGTTGAGAATATCCTCTCTACTGATACAGACGAAGCAGCTGCACAGAGCAGTTGTGTAATTATGGGAAGTTCTTTTTGAATAATATCTGCGTTTTGTTGTGATTTACACCAGTTAATAGGTTTTACGCTTTTCAGGATATCATCTTGAAACATAATATCGTTAAAAGGCTTTGATTTGGCAAGAAACTTGATGATTAGTGGTAATAAATCACTATCTGGATACAGTTCTTTTGCAGTTTGTAATGCAATATTTTTTTCAGTATATGTCAAACTTTGTGTTTCGTGGGTCAATAAGAAATGCCAGCAAATGATCGGGGTTATACACATATTATATCGATTTTTAAATTTTTGCAGTTGATGTAATGTCAGATTAGTTTTTCAAAGTAATCTTCTAATATTTTAAATTGCTCTACAACATCTAAAATAGTGGCGTCGGTCTTTTGCAACCTATCTATGGAATGGAAATTGGTTTAAAGAATTTTGAGGTAATCTTCTGCACTTCTCTTTAAATGAATGTTTTAATTTTTTTCCCCGATAATACTGTCAATCTTTTCTTTGTGTTCTTCATTGATTCAAAAAAGTATGGGCCATGATTCGGTAAATACTTGCAAGCAGTCTGCAAGCGAGTTCCATCGAATATCACTAGGTATGACTAGTTTTTTGCCTCCTTCTTTGGCATATGTTGCAGATGCAAAATGATTGTTCCTAAAGTACTTTACGATTTGGACTACATGCTCTTTTATATCAACGATTTCCAAACCGTTACATAATAAATTTAGTATATGTGTAGCACAGCCATATGCTATTACATTGAATTTATCAGATGCCTTTATTTCATTTCGCATTGCAGACATGTTAGCTGCATTATCTGTCACGAAACTACTCACTGTACAATCATAGTCGGTTTTTAGTTGGTTTATAAGGGTTGCTGCAATTTCTGTTAGGTAGTCGGATGTATGTGGATGCCCAGTTGTACCTACAGTGTCGAATAGAAAGGAGGAGCCATTTTCTGCAGTAACTGTTGCACATACTATGCACATTAGACCATCCATCGAGTGAAAGACAAACGTTACTTCTAGACAACCCCTTAAAGCATTTGCTTCTTTCTTCGGAATATATTTGATCAAGCAGTCTGCCTGACACATCGTTTCGACTGGGCGGTACATATCCAGGTCGCAGTAGTGCTATAGCTTTCTTAACCTCGTTGCCCCAGGCAGATGAAACTGCATTAGTTGCATAGAGGGCTCTGGCAATCTGCTTATCAATTTCATTTTGGCAGGCTTACTAGTACGTACAACAAAAGACATCAGAGATCCAGAAGAAATTGTGTCAGTAATGTCTTGTTATTTTTACATTCTTTTCTTTTTGTTTACTGGGATTGAAGGGGGAAAATGAGTGCGACGTACTTGCTTGCTGAAAGTTTTGTTCAGTTTGAATTTGTGAATATTTATGCTTGAAGAACGTTGTACCTGCAATTAAAAAAAAAAAAATATGAGGCTTCAATTGTCCATAAATGATAGATGTATCTAAGAAAACACATTGGGTCTGGGGCGTTTATGTCAGGAATTTTATAATTTTTCTAATTTGGTTTGATAGAGCCCGTCAAATTTAAAAATGATTTTAAATTTAAAGCAAAAAAAAAAAAAATCGTTGAATGGCCACTTTTTGGGAAAAAAAAGGTTTGGGTTGTCATAGTTACATACCTTTAAAAGTTCTTGGGTAAAAATAAAAAAAAATTTTATTTTTTTTGGAAAATTTGTTCATCCAAAAATTTTTGTTGCAAATAGTGTTTGTGTTAAAAAAAAGTATCAATTCCAAAGCATTTTCAAAAAATTTTGAAATTCCTTTACACATAAAATGCACCAGAAACCAACCATTGATTACAGGAAAATCATAATTTCGATGAAAACTTTAAAATCTTACATATTGAAAACAAAAGCAAAAAATTAAATTTATTAGAAACCCTAGAAATTAATAAACTAAAAAATACTGATACCTTAATGACCAATGGATCAGTAGTTCCCCATTATTAAACCTTTTATATTGAATGGAAATTCCTAATTATAATTTTATTACCTAGATATTTATCCCAAAAATTGTAAAAGTTTTTTAGTACCTAAATACCTTCTGATGAAGCCACTTGTGGTGAAACATGTCAAGGATTAATAAAAAAATAGTGGAAATTGCAACAAAATAGTGTTTTTGTTTAACATACGTGTTAAAATGAATTTCCATCAAGCAACAGCCGAATCTGTCAACTAAATAAAAGGTATTTTCGGTTAAAACGATTGTGATTCTGATAACGTTGACGGAATGACGAGTCACTATAAGTATCGATAGTATCGATGTCTTCTATTTACATTTTTACATTTTTCCTAGTGTTTTTTCATCCTCTCCACCAATCCTTGCATTTCCAAATTACATTTTTTACATGTAGCGCGACATCCCGGTTTTCCCTCCGCTTTCCCCGATTTTCTTTGAAAAACTGCCAGATAAGGTCTTTCTTTCTAACACTTTTCGAAACGACATATTCAAAAAACTATATTTTATATTTTACAAATATCAAAATTTTCAGTTAGCCGTAAAAACAATGTTCCGCGCACAGATCTTAACTAGGAAATGACGCCCGTCCGCGTTCCTCCCCATTATGTAGACCGGTAAATCTGCGTGTTCTGACAGGAATTTTCAAGAAAGTGCAAGTGCTTTCTCGCGGTAAATATTTAATATAAAAGTTTATAAAAACGAAAAATATTAGGAGACGTTACAAACTTCGATTGTGTTATTTACAAAAAAATCAAAAAAATCATTATTTTTTTTTAAATCGCGATTTTTGTTTTTTTTTTAAATCATGATTTTTTACAACCCTGCTGTATATCTTGAATAAATAACTCGCTTTTACTGAATCTTTTTAGCAAAGCAAGCACCCTATTTCTTCTCAAATGTTCATGTAATATTGGTTTAAATTACAAGTCTGAAGAAGCACAGGTTAGCGAAACATATGTTAATATAAGTGTGATTTTAAAATTAAAAAAAAATAATAATAATTTTTTTTATTACATTTAGTGATTATGGAGTAACGATCGAACCAGAACCATTAGATTTTTAAATGTATTTGTTAAAGACAAACTTTCTAACACCTCCAAGTAATCATTTATTTGTAATTTCTATTGCCATTTATTCATATTTCATGTTGCAGTCAAACGCGTATTTGTTTAGTACTTAAATATTTTTTTACTAAAGCTAAATATTACAATAGGTGAAATACATCTCCCATTTTATTAGCTCTTTCAATAATTGTTAACAAATTAGTGTATTTCTTTAGCAAAAAGATTCTTATTACCACTGATCAGAAAAAATGAGGAGGTTTACTGTTATGTGGTGTTAAAGTTTTTCTTGTTTCATCGGTCAGAAAGTTTTTGTATTTCCTTAAGGTCTTGTAAATTTTGTTCTCTATGGATGCTGTTGGATCTTGATCAAGTGATCTGTATTTACCTTTCCGAAGAACTTCATCTATTTTTCGATCGTAAGTGATTGCATCCATGACTACAGTGGCATTCCCTTTGTCTGCTGGAAGAATTTTGATAGTTTTATCATTTTGAAGCTCTTTAAGAGCTACTAGTTTATTTTTATTTAAATTAGTGGAGTTACTTTGTTTTCTTTCCAAGACAGTTCTAACTTTCCATCGAAGTAAACCCCTCATCTCTATGGACTACCGAAAATTCACAAGGACAATACACCCTTAAGGCCCATCACCAGTTCTAGAAACGCACCCACGACTGCATTGGCAAAACACCTTAGACCTAATTAAATCACTGGTCGGTAAGACTCCATCTTTTGTTAAAAAATCTAGTCATTTTGTTGACACCTCAAAAATGTAGAAATAGGACCAGACGATAATTTTGTTAGTTTTGATGTAGAAAGTCTATACACAAACGTACCAGTAGAAGAATCGTTAAGCATTATCCGAGCCAAGCTTAAAAAAGATAAAACACTAGTAGAACGCACCCCCTGCCACTGGATGGAGGATGGAGTTGTTGGAGCTTTGCCTCCGTAGTTCCTACTTTCAGGTGAAAGATGGGTTCTACGCACAGGATGATGGGCTTCCCATGGGTTTATCGCTCTCCCCAGTGGTAGCTAATATTTATATGGAATGGTTTGAGGAACATGCAATTAAAACTTCAGTAATTAAACCAAAAGTTTGGCTAAGATATGTTGACGATACTTTTATTGTATGGACAGGTAATGACGAAGAACGTGAAGGTTTCTTAAAACATCTAAATTGCATCCGACCTTTTATTAAATTCACAATGGAGAAGGAGCAAAATTCGGCCCTACCTTTCCTCGACGTTCTAGTCAAACGAAATAATGGACATGTACAAACCTCGGTATACAGAAAACCTACCCACACTGGCCAATATTTACACCAAAATTTAATCATTCTAACGAAACCAAAGAGGGGTTATCGTCTCTATACAATCGAGCAGTGACCTTATGCAACAGTAGGGAATCCCTGCAAGAGGAAATAGGTAACATAACTAGGGGTCTTAAGCAGAACGGATACAGTGAGAGACTAGTAAACGAAACAATCAAAAAATATCAAAAATAAGACAAGAAACTCTTAACTTGAACGAGACTCTACGTGACCAAATATTCATGACAATTCCCTACATTAAAGGAACTTCGGGAAAAAATCCGCAGAATCGCGAATAAGTACAATATTAAAAAAGGCATTTAAATCCCAAACTACTCTAAGAAGTATTCTCACCAAAACGAGACCAGACAATAATGTTTCAAACAATGACTGTATCTACCAAATTCCCTGTGATTGTGGTGAGGTATACATCGGGAAACAAAGAGACCTCTCGAAGTAAGAGTTAAAGAACACAAAAACATACGGAACGAGGTGAAACGTCGAAGTCAGGTATTGCCGAACACGCTTGGTCAAAACAACACCGCATACAATGGTCGGAAGCAAAACCATTCATAAAGAAACCCAATGGAAGAAAAGAAGATTTAAGGAAGCTGCAATTATTGTAAACAACCAAAATGTATTTAGCAAACCTAGTGTAGAAATTCCGAATATCTGGCTGCCGTTTCTGAACCGTGAAAAGTCGGTCAAGCTTCGGTGAGCAAGGGATAGTATATAAGTCGTAGCTTTTAGGAATAGCTTTTAGTTATCACTTGAAAACGGTTTGGGAGATACATCACTAACCGAAACGTGTGTAACAATTAACAAATAAAGACAATGGAAGTCCAAGATTTTAGTGTTATTGAAACCATTACATTGTCTAACACCAAAGAAACGTTACAAGTCTTCGTGTTAGGATATTAGAGTTTGCTGTTTTGTTGCTGGTTAAAGTTATAAAGCACACCAAGAGTCACCCCGTATAACTCACCTACGTGACCAAAAGATGATTAATATTTAGGGCGTTGATTCATTTTTTATGATGTACCGTTATGTTTTATTATTTTAAACCCGATGAAGGAAAAATATAAAAGCTGTGAGCCTTTTTAAAAAATATACGTTTGCTAAAAATCATCTTTTAAAAAATTTATTTTATTTAAAATTGTCTTTAATATGTGTTCCCTAACAAACAGTTTACGTTTTAAAATAAAAATATTAATCACTGACAGTGCAACGCAAGACACAAACAAGAAAAATCAGTTGTCAGCGGGAGAAAAGCAGGAAACGAACAGGGAGAGAACGGTAAAGCAGGTTTAGACGCGGTAGCTACATAGGCCCTGGCGGAATCGAAACAGTTATCGGAGCAGAAAAACTTATCGATCTATACCTGTTCCGACTAAAAATCTTTTCCCAAAAAAAAAAAAAAGGGTCCTGTTTCGAAGCGCCTGCTATTAATTACCCTTATTCTAAAAAACCGTAATTTCTCATGTTAATATAGTTTCAAATATTTTATTTAATATTAGGTTTTTGTTATGCAATTTTTAAATGCTAACAGTCCAATTTCACGTGATAAAAATTATATGAATACGTTTGGCGACTTACGAGAGATTCGTCTGTAATACCGCTTATTTCAGTGACCCTACGCAGCCCGAAATGCCTCAACTAGGGATGCGACATAGAAGCAAACATCGATGTTAACATCGATGGCAACATCGAAACCTGACCATCGATGGTAACGATATATCGAACCTACAACATCTATGTTTTTCTAACATCGATGGTACGATGCGATGGTTCGTTCATGGTCTATTAACATTATTAGCATCCATAGCGTACCGCCAACTCCAAAGACGCCGCCAAAAGAGCCGCGACACTATGATCTTTTAGCGGAGTGCGGCTTAGCTCGGAATTAAGAAAGATTCATTATCTTATTTTTGTCTAATAAATAATAATATTGAATTATATTAATTAACTACATAATATAATTTAATAATATTAATTATATTAATTTTGTTTAATAAAATTAATTCTAATAATATAGGCAAAGAATATAAACCACGATAAGAAGGACATAAAGTTTCCCAAAAGCATTGGTTATATGGGA